>NQLW01001319.1:343505-393443 GCA_002312845.1 Kalanchoe fedtschenkoi | reverse complement strand
GTCTGCTCCCTCCGTCCCGATTTACTAGTCATTAAATTTTGTGGATTAAGGAGATACTAATACTAGATGTATACCAAATTTAATATGTAAATATTTAATGTATTTTTTTTATATTTCAAGCAAAATGTAAAATGGAGTCGATTATTACTGGTGTAGAAAGATTTATTTTGTGAATTAAGATAATGAAATAATTATTGTCTGACTTTTTAAGGTAGGTGATGATATTAAATATGCATTGAGATTGTTAAGTAACAAATAAAAATGGACAAACAAGTTTTTTGTTAAGTGACAGGTAAATTAGGACAGGGAGTAATTCATTATCCACTTTAGTTAGCAGCAAATAGAAATGTATATATTAGTAGAAGAGTAAAATCAGTGCTGGCAATATTTCCAGATTAAGACATCAGCACTGCAAAAATGCTTGTTTCAGCACCCTTCTGAAAGAAAAATTTCATTTCGAAGAAACCAACTCAGCATACAAGTCCAATTATATAAGGAACAACAACATGCCACTAATGGGCTAAGTAACCCAGGATAATGGATCTTGGGTACAATTCCAGGACAAAATCAATCTGACGTAACATCCCAGATTACCCGGTGGAAGCAGATGCAAACATCTTCCACTCACCCCGGAGTTTCACCTGCGGGTTCTTCGGATCCGATAAGAAAATCCCATTAAAAAGTTTTATAAACTTCCCTACGTCTAGTAATGGTACATTCAAAAAGTAAAAAGAAGCTTGTTAAGAAATAGCTTAATGATTTAAGAATAATCCGAGATTCATCATCTTCTTAGTCAACAAGATAGTTAATTGGAGTTATTTGTCCAACTAATAAAATTGACACCAACATGAGGACTGGATCCAGGCAGCTATAAGTGTATCATACCTTTTCTTGCTTACCACAATTCTCTAGGTGACCATAACATAGAGTCCTTGATAATTTAATAGAAAGTGAGGGGACTGGTTTAATCTAAAGTCAATCACTAAAGATCTTGGTATGATGTAGACTAGCATATAAGCTTATACTGAACAGCTTCCACTCAATGTCGACGAAGGATAAACAGAATGTGGTATAGCAAAATTTTTCAATTCATGTTACCAAGAGCACAAAGCTAATTACAATATAACATCTACAAACCATTGATTACAAGATGCTAATATAGAATCAGACATTAGAATACTTTAGGAGAATCCACAACTACAGCTTAGAAAGACCATCAACCTACATCATACATATATATCTGAAGTACACCGTTATCATTAAATATTAAAAAAAAAATTGACAAGAACAAAATAAAACAACAAATTTGTGGAAACTTATATTTAATTGGGGGACTTTCAAAAGCATGCACCTCAACATAGCAGACTCCATCAGAGTTGGTACTAGCTAGAAACATGATATCCGCAGGGAAATACCCATCTTGCTTTACCTAGGAAGTAAACGACAACCTCAGAATCATCATATTTAACAAAATAGAATAGATAGCTAGAAGCCAGATATGTTAGAGAAGAGGTAACTAAATTGATATTTGATGCGATAAAGAAGAATTATTAAGATCAATTCTAATCATCCTTCGTATTAGAAACCCACGAACATTGTTGCACTTACTCGTACAATATCTCCCACTTGAAGCTCCTTCCATGGTATTTGCTCCCACTCCCCGCCATGCAATACATCTATCAAGGAGTTATTTATTGCCATATCACTTTGAAATCGCTTCTGTATGCACAAAAATGACAGGAAAACATTTAATGATCAGATTGATCATTAAAAAAGAAAGGGAATGTGAAAAGACAAGTAAATAGGTTGTGATTCCACATAGTTGCTTATATCCATGCTCACCCAGTCCTCATATGCCTCCTTCACCAAAGATACAAGAAGAACCATAGAAAGTGGAAGTATATTTGTTACAGGAGACACTGGACTGCAGGATAAAAATAACTTTAAGACATCTAGAAACAGAAGGGAAAATGAATGATAGTCACAACGAGAGCACAACCACAAACTACATCGCTAAGCCATGTATAGAGAAAGTTGGAAACATGCAGCATTCTTAACATTTAGCAAAAACCATTTACACAATGCAAACTAAACAGACAGTCCACTAATTGTCTTAGTCTCAATTCTCAAAGCAGGATATGGTTGATCACCAGAAAAGAGAGAAAAATGAAAACTCCGGTGAGTTAAAATACTGATTCTATATTCTGTGAGTTATTTACTTGGGCAACTGCTGTTAGCCAACTGCTTTTCCCTCCAAATGTCTATAAACTATATGACTTTCACGTGTGCATTCATATGGTGACAGAGACGAGAACATGATTTGGAAACTCGATAAACAAGTGATCATGACATATTAGCAATATGTTCCCTAGGAGCTATGCCTATCATTGCGTATTGTAGTATCATGATCTGTACATAAATACATTATATAATATAATAAAAAATTAAGATTAAATTCAACACATTTTTAGCACTGGAATAACAAAATCATATCAACAAATATTTTAGCACAATTACCTGAGAGGAGTTGTTGATAGCACAGAAATCATGAGAAAGTAGAAGTTAGCTACCCGCCTAAACTGTTGATCCAAAAGCAGCCCCAGTGTTAAGAAAGTAACGGTTAAAAGATCAGAAGGAACCCATGCTGGAAATCAGTAGTAAGATCAATCTGTAGCAACCTGTGTAACATCTTAGACCAAGAAAAAACATGTGCCTTATCTAGACTAATATATCCAATATATTAATTTCTAAAAGTATTGTGTCAATGCACGTGCGTTCCTTCTTCGGAAATGAAAACGAGATCAACATTGAAACACAATCATCTCTATAATACTTACAAAGATTAAAAACAGCGTCTATTTGAAGAAATTTCATTTGATTCGTCAGGCAATTCAAAACGGCAAATAATATTTGCATTATTCTTTTTGACACCCGTAAGTGTTAAGAACACATCAAATATGAGCCAAAACAGGATTCAATAATGTTCAACTCTTTTAACAAATTTCAAGAATTCAGTTTTCTGAGTGCCATCAGAGCTTTGATTCAATAGTTACCTGCTCATAAAGGCCCTTAGGGAGAAAAGTGAGAACGTTGTACTTGGTGGTTGAGACAGAATTTCCCTGTCGAGAATAGACTAATGTTGATTATATGAGAAATAGTAAATACGGGTGATGAATGATCAAAGCGGAAAAGTCAAGTGCCAAATCAAGGAAATGGATACATCTCCTCTTGGTAAAATTTTCCAAACAAGAGTACTAGCATTTTAGACAAACCTCTTTGTAGCTACACAGCTTAACAAATACCATCAAGTGAAAGATGAGGGGTAAAGGAAAGCAACCAGCACAGAGAAAATGAGACTGGCATAGCATAAGCTGGGAGGCAAACAAGAGCACTAGCATTTTAGACAAACCTGAAGGAACTTAGTTTATTTGACTGCTAAGCAGGGGTGCATGGTCGCAATTAAACAGATTTCATTTGTGCTTAGGTAACTCTCCTTCACTATAAAGAAAATCATTTCTCATCCATCAAACAGTAATATACAACCATTCACTCCACCATACAAAGACTTAAATTCATTTCCCATAGTTCTTAAGATGTGGTGTTCCTATTTCCGTATGGTTTAGTTTTAACCAATGTTTATCCTGGAAGGGTTTAATATTGTACTTGTGCATGGGCCAAAAGATGTGAAGGGGTTAGAAGTTCTAGTACTACCATCTGGAGTAAAAGCTATCGAAACAAGGTTATAGTCACTTCATTGTCCAATCCAAGTAAAAGATATTTAGCAGCTTTTGCTTTCCCGTTGATGGGGATTGGGGACACTCCTTAACACTGTCTTGGTGAAACTTACAAGGTTATCTTTCCAGCTTATTATATAACAATGAGACCCATTTAAACTTTTAAATCAACCTCAATATCTTGTTTGAGTCATCTTAAAATAGGTTATTTTACTTACAAGTAGAAGTTGGGAAAACAACATTACCTCTTATTATTTCACTGATCAGTTGAAACGTAACTTGTAAGTAACAACAAACAAGTCAAATACATAAACTGAACCAACTTATATTGGTTCCAAAACATACTTAGATTATTAACCCTAAAAAGCCTGAAAACATTCAAAAACAAAAATCATATCCCGCATTACCTAATGGATTTGGACCCCCGGATATGTTGCAGTGAATTTCTAATATTCCACAAAAGAAACCATTTTTTGCCCCAGGTCAATCATGGCAACAAATCATACTTTGCACAGCAAAAACTAATGCATGAAACAATTTACTACCCATGTCGTAGAGGACAGGTGGAATGGAAAACTGAAGAGGATCCGATTTCTAAAATAAACAAATGGCTGATTTTTTCTATGAATTCCAATATACTAAAGTACTATACATAGAGAAAGATTTAGTTAAAAAATAAAAAACATATAACTCATCCAAAGTCCTAATCAGGAAGTTGCAGGAAAACAATCTGCAATCCAGAACAACTGTTTCTGTGGATAAAGGAGATGAAATGGAATCAAGGTAATCCTTTTGAGATGATAGAGGTAATGCCGTAAAAATCAAGGCCACAAATGTACGAAAATCCAGTATCAGGTGGAATCTTGTGGCCCAAGTATCACGACGTGGAGACCGGTAAGATCAAAGGTGGAAGAACATGAAATTTACAACAATGAAAAATTGAAAATTCAGATGAAAAGGAAAAATTGGAGTGTCTCATCCCCAAAACATCCTGAGAAACTCTAGGTCATAATCAAAGGATACAAACTGGAAAGGCGGACTTTTAAACGACCTGATTCAAATGATAAGGAAATACAAAAGGAAGGGCACTAACTGTTATTGGGTGACTTAATGATTAATAAACATTTTAAGAGAAATCCTTTAAAAACATTTCATTATTAGAAAAGCCTCAATAGTGATTGTGATAACAAGCATCATCTTCAGAAGGACAAAATAAGAGTCACGCCAGGTCTTCAAAAAAAAAAATTCATAAGTCTCTATAAAATCCTGTCTAAAAATTCATCTGCGGACAAACTTGTGTTGCAATGATCCTTAAGCACAACTACAATGATGTTGTTCGAGACATCCGCGTTGCCATTATAAATTACAGGCACACCACTAATACGGTAATACCTACACGCTCCGAAGCCATTCATCCACCAACCTCACATGATTCATTCCTCATCTACTACACATAAAAAGCCTCATTCCTGTTTCTGCCACACATTCTAGGCAGCTCCGGAACCCCTTTAACACTCTTACAAATCTATATTCCATATAAGGCAACTGAATTTCACCAAACTACATGTTAACTGGAACTCTCCCAACCAAAGACACAAACCTGGAATCAAAAACACTAACATTTGCTTCAGCAAAGCCTGATTGCACCTAAAACCTAAGATGGAGTAATACAACCCGCTCAAAACAACCGCCACCACATTTCAAGCACTGACCTTAAATCGGACAATCTGATTGGCTTCACGGTCATTACAGTGAATAGTCCTATATCCGGGAGCCTGGGGGTCAACTCTGCCAAGTCTAACAGTCTGCGAAGGCGCTCTCCGAACAGGCCTAGCGCCGCCTCCAAGCGTGGTGGTGGTGGATCTCGTGAACCTAACTCTATCCCTCCATCCGCCGCTCATGACTCCTCCGATCCGAGTCGCTCCACTTTCTCCGGCAAGTCAAAATGAATGGCGAGCAGGCAGAGAGTTGGAGAGAAGCGGGGGGGTGTTTCAGCGCGTAGAGCTGCTGGAAAAGGCGCGTGGAGGTAGTTGGAATGCTGATGGCGCGTGGGGAGGACGGAGGGATGTGATTGGGTGAGGATGTATGGCGTTGAGCTGGTCGGACATGCCGAGTTAAGACTGGGATTGGAGTCTGAGTTGACTTAATACAAAAATGTATTTGCAGGCCTGCGACTTGTTCCTCACCCTCTTTTTCTTCAATTTTAACTAGTAAGTAAGATATTTCTTCCTAAATTATTTCACATTTTCCATATATTAATATTGATTTATAATAAACATTATGTCTTATTATATTAATTATATTTCGATAATATATTTTTATTATAATTTTTCAACTACTAAATTTTAAATATTTTACTTCAAATTTAATGCATATTATTTTAAGTGATAAATAAAGAGAGAAAAAGACAATTTAGTAATAATTATTAGTACTAATATAGTTTAGTGGTAGGTAGTTCTCGTTTAGGTGTTTGTGGAATGACTAGCTCGACCTACATAACTCCCTAGAGCTTGTTCACGGTGGGTCGAAAGCAGTGGCTTGTGTAGATTTTGCTTAGTCGGGTCACATGATTCCGCTCAAAAAAAAATCATTATATATATATATATATATATGTTATTTTGAGTTAGAAAAATTAAAATGACTATAATTAACCTTCTAAAAATTTGAATGACCCTTTTAAAATAAAAAAATACAATATGTATACTTAAATAATATAATTTTAACATAATTGACTCACTTAATCTTTTTTCTGGATCCGCCCCTGGTCGAAAGTAAGAGTGTGACTTCACTTTAGATAAAGGCTGCAAATGAGCTGAGTCGAGCCGAATATTAAACTAATTATGTCTGTTTATTAAAAAATTTACAAGTTTGAGCCGAGTTTTATTGAACCTTTAAAATGCATATTCATGCTTACCTCGTTTAAGTTTCACGTTTGAGCCAAGCTCAAGCTTCATTCAAACATTTTATATGACGTAATTTAAATTAAATATATATGATAAACGAGTTAGAAATGATCTCGATCGAGCTTTAAACAAACTATTTATTTAGGAATAGTCTCACTTTTGTAATCAATATTTTATAAACAATTTTCCTACTCAAGGTCAAAAAAAAAGGAAAAGTCTCACAAGAGTATAAACAGGTTTTAATTGAGTTTTTCAATGAGCCCATAAACAAGTCACTCGTAAAAATAAACGAACTGAGTACACTCTCATTGCTCATGTTCGGCTCGTTCATTTAACAAGCTTTAAAACTATATTACTGTGTATGTTCGCGAGCAGATCACAAGTGTATTGATTCGCTTGCACTCTATTTTAGAGATAACCGACACTACTATAAACAAAAGTTGAGAGCTTAAAAGTAAATGAAATCCATCTATATTTTCTAATTTTATTATTTCTTTCAATTTGAGAGGAATTGGAGTGATTTGATTTGTATCTAATTAAATAGTATATCATATTTTATTTTATAATTTTATATTTGATAATTATTAAATAATAAAAAGAATATATGATTGAATAACATTAAATTACACTTTTCTTTCTTATTAGATAACGGTTTGTCATCTTTGTGGTTTTTGGTTCAAATCTCATTGGTGATTGGGTGCACGAATTTTTTTTAAAAAAGAAAGAAAACATACTCTAAATATTTATTCTCATTTATTTCCAATTCATCTGTTGTGTACAATAAATAATTTTTTTATCTATCCTCTAAAATTCTTTCATAAGCAGATCATATTTGAGATGAATATGTGTGGGTGGGCATACTTCAGAGGTTTTACATTATCTTTCTGCAACTAATTTGGCAAATTAAGTAACTAACTTTGTTTTGTTTTGAGTTAAATTAGTTAATGCCACTAAATTAATTATAAATTGTCATTTTAAACAAAATTATTAATTCAAACATAAATGAATTATATTTTAAATCCAGCTAGCAAGCTCAAGCAAAGCTCTATGGCTATCAGGAAGAGGAATTGCAGTCTGCCTGAGCTTGCTAGAGTTGATGTCATTTTGCTCAATTTCGACATACGTTTTAAAGACGAAGGAAGCTTCCCACGTGAGACGGTGGCATTCCTCCTCAGGTAGAATCCTCTCTTCTTCAACAAACGATATCATTCTAGAGCTTCTCAAAAGCACATCCATGCCTCACCCGTCATTTTCTTCATATTTTCTCCCCATGCGGTTAGGAATGGTAATGGGACAGATTCGGGGCAGTTAGTGGTATTATCATATCCTATCCGTCTCGCGACATATCAAAATCATACCCGCATCATAACCGCTCGGGTATAGGAAAATCAAAATCGTCTCCATCCCTGTCGGGGTTCGGTTTAATCATGGTTAACCATTTAACCAAAATCGATCTCACATATGAAAAACCAAAAGCATTGCCAGTGGCCACGGATGAGGAGAAGAGTCTTGGCTCGTTAAGTTTTTCTTTATAACAAGCTTTAGAAATACTTAGATTAAGTTTTATATCTCTGAAAAGACAATGATACTTATGAATATCCTGGTACGACATGTTTTTATTAATAATTTGCTCGTCTTGATCAGCAAAGAAATTATTAGTCTATAACAAGCTTCTTATCCTCGACTTGTTGAAGAAATTCTTGTCAAGGACCGTCATATCTTACTTGAAACTAGGAGTAGTGCGATTAATTGATTAGATCAATTGATTGGTGGGTTGGTTCACAAAGTTCTTAATTGATTCAAAGTCTATATAATTGGAATCACCATTTTGTGTGAAAACTGAGACTGCACCACTGCACTACAATCTTGAGTTTTAACGGGCTTGATTGATAGAGAAACAGGTAGTGGGGACATGTGAAGTGAATATCAGTCACAATTTGAGGAGGGTGGAGGTATAATGGTCCAGCAAAAATGTACTTTTCGATCAACCCACATACCATCCGCCACGTGTCTCGAAACCCTCATCCCACAAATCATCTAAACTCACTCTCATTTCTCAGTTAATTTTTATTTTTAATTCTTAAAATTAATTTATATAATTATACTGATATCGTTTTAAAAATGAATTTCATAATCAATTATAAAAAGTATAAAGTTTAATTTAAGATCAATTTTGGACACATTATTTAAAATTTTAAAAAGTTCAACTCTTTCATACTTTTACTAAATTTCTTCAGTTCAAATTCATTTCAACGTGTTAAAATTCATTCTGAACATTGTTAAGAACGTTAGTCTTCAATTCAAAATTTATAATGAACTTTGCACAAAGTTGAGAATGAATTTTGAATTTTAAAATTTTGCACAAAATTCAGTTTGAATTTTGGTGAAGTTCAGGAAGAAATTTAGGGTATCGATTTTTTTTAAAAGTACCTAATTAGATCTTAAATTAAATCATATACTTTTTCAAATGATTATGAAATTTGATTTTATAAAATATCAATAAAATTATATAAATAGATTTTAAAATTTAAAAAAAAATTAATGGGTTTGCATAAGAATTGAGAAAATTTGGGAGATGGAAAGAAGAGTGTGAATGGGACGCGTAGCAACAACTAAGTGACTCATGAGTGTGGGTAATGAGACATATGATAGTTTCTGAATGACTACAAATATTAACTCCAAAAGGTCCTTAAAAATTTTGCACACGTGGCGAGTTGCGATTAGCTAAATGAGTGATTCTTAATTCTCACATAAAACTATTATTCTCATGTGAACCTCTTCAAATGTATACTAATAAGAATGCTTTTTACAAATGAACATCAAAATTTTATGATTGACATAGTTACTATAGGTAACAATAAAAAGTAGTTTCAATACCACTTTAAATAGCACATATTTCTTTTATGTTATTTCAAATGACATCAATATATGACGCCATCCATCTACTGGACATGCAAAATGTCATTTTAACTGATGCAGATATTCAACATAGACATTTTTTTAAACATGAACAGATTCAGAAAAAAACTATTAAAAAACTTAATTATAAAAATAAAATACATTATGAGTATGTATGTATATACTAGATATTTAATTTGAAAGTGGACATTCTGACTTTTAAGTAGTCCCACTCACAAATGTGTATTAAGTATAAAACAATTGAAGGATATCAATTCATCAATCTGTTTATCTCAAATTTGGGACATTGCTCATAATAAAAATTCAGGCTGGACCCAATGGATTCACTCATATTTCATCAAAGACGGCTCTTGTTTAGATATTCCTATAAGACGGTCAACTCCTTGGCCAGTGAAGCAACTACTTAAAGACCAGAGATCTTGCCATGTAGTACTACAATTGAACTACCGGATTATGGACTATTTCAGGTACCCCATTTTAGCTTTAATTGGCAATATCATATTTTGATTTAATAAATGCATAATCATATTTTAATGAATATCTTGTTATACTTAAATAAATGCTAGCTTCTTCATTTTTTTTAGTGAATGCCGTGATTGAAATACTATAGATAGGCTGCAAGCGAGCCGATATATTCAATAAAAATTTACGAATAAATTTGATTAATACTCGATCAAAACTCATTTATGAATAATTGAACCGTGCTCAAACTCATTTTCGAAGCTCGTTCATGACAATCAGCTTGTTTCTACTCTTGAACCAGCTTATATTGAGTATTGTGCTTGATGAGTACCCAAATGTATGCTAATTGAAATTTAGATGATCATATAATTAGAGAGATGTGGAACAAGATGATAATAAATTACTTTCAAGTGTTTTATCTCATATCAATTAAGAATCAAAGAAATAGGTAGAGATTTGTTATAAACTAGCTTAATTTAGATTTTTTTTTTCAGTCTGTCCTTTTCCTAAGTTTTGTTATCAATTATAACCTTCTTTTTTCTTTATTTTTGATTTTACCCTACTTGAAGCAAACCACCGTTATAAACAACGATTTTTCTAAAAAAAATCGCGGTTTAAAATCGGTGGTTTTACAACCGTGATTTGAAACTGCAGTTTTTTTAAGAAAACCGCAGTTGTGAATTGCGATTTTTCTTACAAAAGCCGCAATTTCAAACCATGGTTACAAAATCACCGGTTTCAAAACACGATTTTCTTGAGGAAAATCACGGTTCACAACTGCTGTTTTTTTTTAAATATGATAGAACCAAAAATAAAAAAAATGGTAAAAAGGATAACAAAATATGGAAAGAATGTAGTTTGTAAAATAAATCCGATATAATATTTGCTGAGTCAAGTTTTTTTTAACTTGGAAGCTATACGAGTGTGTGGATTGGGCTTTTATCGCAGCAAAGCCCTGCTGTGCGTAAGAGCTCATGCTCTCAAAATTTTGAGATTTGCTGCAAGTGTTAGAATCTTTTAAGCACATAAAAATGTTGTGAGCATTTGGGCTGTTTTAGTTTAAGTTGATGTCGGACAACAATGTGTAAGGAGGGTTGACAATTCATTGTAGGCGCAACACAATTTCATTGTGGTTATGTTATGCGGAGGATTGTCATTAATTTATGAAAGAAAATAAAAATAAAAATACAACTCACTTATTTTGGTGCTGATTTTTTTCATTATTTTGGTTTCATCTGATAATGATCAAAATACTCATATTTATATCAATATAAATCTAATTAAGTGGAGGGTATATTAAAATTTTTACTCACTTATATTGAAGTTTTTTGTGTCCCTAAGCCCTAAAAATAAATAAACATCTTTTTTGCACAAGACACAAATTTTACTGAGCAGATGAACGGCCAAAGTGGTTGATTTTCCAAACCAAGTTCGTTTCCAATCCTTACGGATGGATATATAGTTACTCGGAAATGAATCCGTATTTTAAACTATAACTGATTAGTATTTATTTAAATTTAAATGAATATATAGTTAAATTTCAATGAAGGTTTACTTAAAGTTTTACGAATGTCTAAGGCCACCAAGGGTGGTGTCCAGAGTGTTAGATTTCAAATTCAAACCTCTTTGATGATAAGTGTGTGATTTTTAATAAAAATAAAACTAAAATTTATAAAACTGTTGGCTGTGCATCCAACAGTAGTCATTGACGATGGTTAAAGACTTGAGAGAGTCGAGAGGATAGCATAAAATTGGTAATTTCAGCACTTACAATCTTGAATCAACTAGAGATCAAACCAGGGTGGCAAAGTAGGCAGTACATAGATTTGTATAACAGCTGATAGGAACAATTCATGTCCCAGAACATTACAAATCCCATTTATCGATACATGCCTAATCTTAAACAGCACGTGATTTGGACAGCACTAAAACAGGTCATACTAAGTTCCAAAGCAAAAACATCAGTAAATGTATTATGCAGAAGCTCAAGAATGTTCAATATTTAAGAAGTCCACAATTGGTGCATAGCATAGAGCTGGATGAAGTCAGTCGACTTCAGGGCCATCTTGTATAGTTCCTTCAACTTCGCAACTTCTTTAGACCTGTTGGGGTTGGAGTTTGAATGCAGCGCGGATTTCTTGCCACTGACTGACATTGCAGAACTAAGCAACTTCTTGAGTACCAGCTGCAATTGGCTCCAAAACTTTGAGTATAAGTCAGGGATGTCATCTTTTGGATGACCCGAGGCAATTTCGTCACATATATTTCGTCCATCTAATAGGCACAACAACGCAGTCTCCAGAATCTGCAGTTGGTAAATAACCAGAAACGTAGCAGTTGAACAGGCATTTAAATAGTAAACATTGCATGAGGCCAAGACAGAGCCACCAAATAATGTCACTTTAGGCAGTAATAATAATGATATTTTGAAACAAAAGCAAATCCGTAATCAATAGATCTAAGTCAGCAACGTGTACACAACCAAAATTGCAAATCCAATAGTTCACCTCAAGCAGCAATGGATCACAACCAACAATGTATACACATGCATCCGAATATACTTCAACCAAATAATCTGAATAATACTCTGGCTCTAGAGATTAGAGCAAGTAATATTAGCAATTACAATCTTCCTATGCCACATCAATTCCCCAGCCCCTATTAGGCTCGGTCATGTGTATATGACATGAAGTGCATCTCATTTTAAATATAATCAATGCCAACACTACGTTCTTTCTTTTTCTAAATCATACTTACACATTAAGGTAAAGACATGCAGAGGATTGGACGAAATGCATACCGTATTAGACCGGACAGAGCTTGTAAAACTGAGTAACAAAGCAGCTCTTTCCATCAGAATAGCCAAGTACATTGCCGCGTGTGATTTTGGACCATAGAAGTCCAGAGCCCGCTGCCAATTCCTCTCAGCCAAGGAAAAATACTGTTTTGCACGTTGAAGATTTGTGTTTTCGCCTTTTGGAACATTCAAATTGCTATTATCCGACGCCAAAAACTTCAAACAGCGATCCCTCTGGTGGCAACCAATCTGGAAATATGCATATGCAGCTTCTTGTTTACGCAAGTCGCCAAGCGATTCATATAATGAGAGGGCCTCTCTTAAGGCCTCATTAGCAGTCATGTCATTTTTCTTTGGTTCTTTGTTATATCTTTCTTCACAACTATTATTATGCATCTTGTGACCATCTTCTAAAGCTCCTTCACTAAAATCATCAGCCAGCTGTTCTTTGGCTAAAAGCATGCCCAACCTGAGATAGGTATTGGCAAACTGAGTATAGACATCATTTCTAAGACTCTGATACACATCTCCTGCTTCAGCAGCCATATAATTAAGTTCCAACTTAGCAGCTCCATAGTATTCTATGGACTTCCGATATTCTCGTTTTGCAGAAACAATGGCTTGGCTGTATGCAGTTTGGAGTAACGGAAATTTTTTTAGTGCTTCCATCTTCGAAACAGTCTCTTCAGCCAAAGCTCGTCGCCCATGGCCGAGATTCAAGCTAATTAATATAATGTTTGTGTGATCAGAAGCTTCCTTGAAAGACTCTACAGCATCTGCAAATGCAACTTCAGCCTTGTCCAGTTCTTTTCTGTCAAGCCAATAACGACCCAGTTCATTGCAGACCCATCCTCTCTTTTTTATCACAGCTTGCCATATAGAGGAATCACTGGATATTCCACATAATGCTCTTTTTGCTTCTCCAAAACAATCAGATGCAGCTGTAAGGTAGTCATGTCCAGCTTGAAAGAAAGTGCATTCAAGATATTTGAATATGCCACCACTTTTTACTTTACAATCTTTGGCAGGGGTTGTTCCTCTTTTACTGGGAATCGTTTGACGGCAATTATCCACTTCTGGATTATCTTGAATCCCTTTGATACCTATAGCCATTTCCACTCGTTCGATGTCAATGCCATTACACTCTTGTGATAAAACACCAGATGGTCGCCCTATAAATTGATCTTTGAGATCCAATTTTGTTTTCTTCTGGTCCGAGACTCGATGAACATGGTTTGCATCAGGATTCTTGGATGAATTTGAGACCCCTTTCAGATTCAACTTCTTATTCTGTTTTTTGCCATGGCCAAACATTCTTGTGTCTGCACCTGCAGCACTACTAGTTGCACTGCTGCCACTGCTAGCTCTGTCATTTTGGCAACTGCAGTTAACTAGGGAGCAAGATTCACAGTTCGGATTAAGCTGTCCCACCTTGTTCTTTAACCGTTCAACTTCCTTTACAACTTCAGATGACATCCTCAACTCTCTGATGTGATTTCTCTCTGGTTTTTTTGGGCTCTCCTTTCCCTTCATTATATGGAACTCCACAAAGATGTCTCCAATGAGCATCCAGGCCTTGGCCCAGAACAAGTAAACTGAAGAGAACTGCTGAGCTGAGTCACTATGATGTTCATCAAGTGCCATGGCTCTAATTTTTATAGGCACTTCTTTGATGGGTGCATTTTGATTCTTGGACTTAGTTGTTGTCTTGAATGTGGAATCAGTTGCTAGCGTGGAAATAAATTTTGTATCTCCAAAATGTTGAGGCATGGATCCATAAAGTGAACAGGCTAGCCCAACAACCTTCAAAGCTTGGTACAACTGACCATCCTCTTTATTAGCTTGTCCAAGAGCCAGATAAGATTCGCCAAGCAGAAGAACTAGCTTCCATAACTTATGGTCCAATTTTGAAGTGGGAAGCCAAGCTCGAATATCACAGACTTCAATACAATCACTATCACCACACGCACATACAGAATATGAACAAGGTACTTGCCTTCCACTACTGCCTAAGCTGGGGACTGACTCAGGCTCCATGCCTTGATGTTCACGCATCATTCGAAGGGATTTTATTGCCTGCTGAACATGATGAATGGCAGCCAACTTGGAAGAGACTGGATCAGATACAGTTGGAATTACATGAGCAGGCTGTTGTGTTATATCACAAAGTGCAAATACTTCTTCGCAGCTGGAACTTGATGAAACTGCAGCATCATCTCTTGAATCCAATTTATGGGATGATACATATCTTTTAGAGACATCAATTGTCATATCTGATGAAACTTCTGGTGTGAGTTCTTCAAAGTGGTTCTCTACATTAACATATTCACCCTCCCCAGCTAAACAAGTGACTTTTGTGCCATTAGTTGTTCCACAGCAACTAGTCAGAAGGTCTACAGTCACTTCGTTGCCATCAGAAACCAGGAATTCAGACTCTGCCAGAAGAGAATCAGATGAGAAATCCAATTCTTCTTCGTTGTTTAACAAGAGTCTGGCGAACTGTTCGTGGGCAGAAGCACGCACAACCTAATCATCAGAATACCTTATCAGTATTATTACCCTCCTCGGTCTTTTATTAAATAATGAAACAAGTCAATAACGACAGAGGGCGAACTAGATAATTGAGAAACCAGATTCTAAATTACCATGTGATCTGGCTCATACAAGAAGTCTAAGCATTTCTTGAAGAATTTTGCACACTTTGACCTATTAGGACCCTGCGATAAAGAATAAGTTATGTATTCTAAAACTTCGACAAGGAAAGGTGGCAAGGAGGAGGAAGCTAAGACACAACGAAAGAATATCAAAACACAGTAACATCCTACCATTAGAAGCGAAAATCTATGGGCTACACGATACAGCAGCATTCCCAAAGCAAATAAACATTCACTCCTTCCTCTAAGTACTGAGGATGGCAGCGAGTTAGTTTCATCAGAAATGTTAGCAGAAGGCTGATCTGGTGGAATGGCAGATAGATCAAAAAGCTGAATAGCATCTTCGCCACCTGTTTTGTAAAGCTGAAAGCAGATAGGTTAGCAAATGATAACCAGAATTCAAAAGGACAAAATATCCAGATGGCATCTCTGTACAAGAATGTTGGGTCAAGAAATAGTACCCAATATGCACCAGGATCCTGCTTGCAATTTTCCTGAAGAAACCTCAAAACAGCAAGGCCATTTTGTTGAACAACATGAGGATGAAATGCAGGAGTCCCGTCTTCGGCGATGCCTTTCAAAAGAAATATATCATCTGTTTTCAAAAGCTCATAACCCTTAACCACACCATTCTCATGATAACAAATCGCCAACTCAGGCACACTAGCCATCACATTGTCAAGCCAGAAATCAAGCCATGTCAAAGAACTGACCTGTTGCAGAAGAGAGTTACTAAAAAAGGGTCAACAAGCTGCATATACTGGTTGATTAGAGGCATACAGCTTGTTTCGACTTCACAAGATAACCATTCGGATCAGAAAAATTCTTTAAATGCCTACCTGCAAAAACTAATTAAGTCTAAACTAACTCGAACGCAGGCAAAATACTAACCTTTTGCAAAATGTCACACAAATGCAGGCTCACAGCAACAAATTTCTCATTGCTGAAAAGAAGCAAGTCGCTCCCAAGGAGCATGCGGAAGTTGTAAAATTGCCAGAACAGAACTCTCAGAAACTCATCCTTACCCACTCTCTTGTATCTTTCAGATTCTTGCACTGATCGCCTCTCTTCTTCACCAAGTGAAGAAGCTTTTGTGACATATCCTTTATTTATTTTCTTATTATTGCTTTTCCAATGCAAATCTTCATCTCTAGCATGAGTATACTCCGAGTATCTGCTCAGTGCCTCCGTTTGTATTATATCATCATTGGGGCTAGAAAACTGAGACTTAGTTCCTTTCGAAAGATCACGGGGAACTTCAGAACTGTTGTTAGTCTGAACCGGACCAGGAACAACAGATGAACTGGATTGTGGGTTGGATGAAATATTGAGACCAGGAGGACAATCACACGCTTCCATTCGAACTGAATGAGTGGGTACATTACCGAATGAAGATTGATCGGCATATTTTGAGAAGCTACTACATCTTCCGTTTAACTTGTCACCTTCCTCAGCATCAGGACTGTATTCCACATGGATTCAAAATAACCAAAAATAAAAGCACAAATATTAATAGCACAAATGACATGAAAGCCTACCCTGCATTAAGAACAAGAGTCTTCCCAATTCGACGGACAGCAATTGACAAGCGTGCTTTGGAGTACGGCATTTTAAAGATTTGCTTTAGAATATCAGTAGGTGCAATGACATCTATTTCATCTTCATAATCTACCAAACCAGACACAGCAAGTGCCTCACATTTCCCAGTCATATTTGATGTGTTAGCACCACCTGCAGCATATGATGGTCATACGCATATTATGTCTTGCCTCAATATTTTTCTCATTTCAGATATTTGTAGCCAGTAAATCTCAATGTGTCTGTCATGCAAGCTACACAGGCTGACTCTTCGTTATCTTCTATTAAAATTTACATTGAGCTTGCATTATTCAGTTAACAACGTTAATGCCTACTTTTGCATACACCCTTCACAAATGTGCTGAGTCCCCTTTTTGACATTTTTCAGTAAATTATGCTTCATTTTTAGATTAAAAAAGGAACCCATATTCACTGACAAATTAGCTAACAGAAGGTCTTAGTATGCCATTCAAAGACTAATGCAGCATATGTGCCTAATTTTCCGTCCAATGAGAAGAGACTCCTAACCACTGACCATGCTTGGGTTAATATACCATATCCTTAGGAATGGACATCCATTGGAATTGAGTTGCCCTTAATGTAGTATCATGTATCATCAATCGTCCTAAACAAGGAAAACCACCCATAACACGAGACAGATAGATAGGTATAATATCACATTGGCTAACTAATAAAACAGCTAACTAGTATCACTACCCAGAGACCATTTTCTCAAAAAAGCCTATACACATGATCTAGCAGCAGTATGTATGTCCACGTTCTGGATTCCAAATAGAAACCAAATCAAATAAACACCTTCAGCAGCATTGGGCTGCATGGAAGCTCCAACCGGAAGTAGCTTCTCAGTAAAATTCGAAATCAGAGGAAGCTTGTTGTGATCACTCTCAGTTGGCAGCATCCTATACCACGGAGCTCTAAACCTACAAAAACGAAAATAAAAATCATAAAAATACACTGCGATCCCTCTCTTCTTTTTTCGTCTCCTTTTCAAAATGAGAAATGGCAGATATACTTTTTGGAGCGGAGTGAATCAGAGTCGAAAACGTGAAAGGAAGCATCAGTAGGAACTGGAATAGATCCACAGAGAAATCCGACGGGTTTGGGCCTGATGATTTCCAGTCTTCCCACGCACTGCAGCTCGCGACACTCATCGCTGAATTTCTCCATTCGACTGATGACTCAAACGCTTTCAATTTCCGCATACACCAATTGGTACCGATTTCTAGGGTTTCGATCACAATTACGGAATTTCCGATCGATTCATACCTTAACCAAAGACAAAGGGAGCTTCCAGACGACTCCAGACGAAGATGAGATGATACAGCTAAACCACTAAACGGCAGCGTTTAAGAAATATCACATAATAAACGGCGGCACATTGAAGTGTTAGTCTCTGAAACGGTGTCGTTGATGGAAATTGCAGCGAGTGTGGATAAATGCACGGAGAGTGTCTTATCGGTTGCAATTTTTGCGCACTTTAATTTTCGAAATGGAAGCTCTGCAACTTCCATGCTCGGCTTCTCCCCTGCTTTCGATTTCGCGCTTCGAATTTTCTCGGAAATCTCCTAGTCTGAAAATTCGAACGTCAAGTGTAGCTTCGCCGGCGGTGAGATTTGCGGCGTGTCCAACTCGGTTGGGAGTGAGTGTGCAATTTTTTTGATCGCGAGGGAAATTTGTAGAAATTGGTAATGCGGCGTTTCTCTGATAATTTGGTGGTTTTATGTCTGTGTAGGTGCGAGTTGGTATGATAAGAATGGCGGCTAGTGGTACAGAGGAGTTTGAATTGAAGCAAATGAGAGATATGGCTGCTGCAAGGAAGAGATGGGAGACCCTAGTATGGTTTGTTTTACGTGTTTCTAGTAGTTTCATAATATAATTTTGAAATCTGCTGCTTTTTTGATCGGAAGTTTTAGTGTCAAAGATATATTTTTTGTGGTGTTGTGAAAGGTTGTCAAAATATGTGACATTATGGCTGAATAGATATTCTTACAGATCAACTTTTAGGACACACCAGGGAAATTGGAGCATACATGAGACCTCCAGTATTTTGTTTTCATAAATTTGTGTGATACAGTTCAGTCATTATTTGGGAATGGTGTTGAAACGTTATTCTTTATAGTTGGAATTTAATGTCGGAAATCAGTGGTGTACTGGAGTTCCGAGATTGAGGAGTGGGTTAAACTACCCTAATCCACATACTATTAGGAAATTTAATAAGATTAATTAGATCAGAATTAGTATTTTAAAAACAAATGAAGTTAAGGATTTTCATGTAGAGAAGTTACTATTTGCAGTAGCTAGATGGTTTAAGATTAGTATTTAATATAAACAGAAGGTTGGCCTTTTGTATGAGTGAGTTTTTGGAGTTAGGCAAGGGTATTCAGACGGAATTTTGTTGTTTTACTCATTCGTCTAAATAATAGAGTGTTTTTTTAAGCATGGGTTGTTACACACAAATCTTTATGTTCTAACGTCTCTTCGTGTGTGGTATTTATCGTGTGTGACATCTTGTTGGAACGGTCATAACTAGTGGTATCAGAGCAGAGTTCAAGAAGGAGACCATCACTGTACAAAAAAGCTTTTAAAGAAGCAAGCTATTGAAAATTTTTGTAGAAAGACAACACTGCACAACTTAGATCAACTTGGCGACCGGACCAAAAATCTTTAATGTTTGGTTTTGATGAAGGAAAGCATATTGTCAGTTCTGAGAAATGATGCAGTTTCATGGCTGATGTACGATATTTGACAAAATTAATGTTCCAAAGTATGATGGGAATATGGATCGTATGATTTGTGAGCTTATATTGCAAGATTTATTTATTCAACAAGGACTTGATGAAGTCTTAGAGAAAAAGAAGCTAGAGAGGATGAGCGACGCTACTTGAAAATATATCCAAAAGAGAGCTACAAGTACAATCAGGTTAGCACGTGCTCGAGATGTGAGGTATATTGTGATGAATGAGACAACACGTAAAGAAATTTGAAATAAACTGGCAAGCATCTATGCGACAAATCTTTGGCTAATTGGTTAAATGTAAGGATTGAATTAAAATTGAGGATTGAGTTGTATTCTTTGAAAATGGAAGATGGAGTGTATTTTCTGTTTTAATTAATTAGTATGTCATTTATCTAATGTCGATGATCCAGTGAAAGATGGAGATGAAGCTGCTATTTTGTTATCATCTTTGCGGAGTTCGTATGAAGAAATATTGAAGCTCTTTGGGAGAATGAAATAATGATAAAGAGATAATGGATCATGAAGCATTGACAGTGCACTCGCTGTTGAGAGCTCAGAAGAGTGAAGAGTAAGGCAGTTAAGCGGGGTAGCCCACGAGGAAAGTCTAAATTTCAATCGAGGTACAGATATATAAGCAATGTAGAGTACCACTGTTGCGGTAATGAAGGTCACGTCCAAAGTATATGTCTTAGTTTGAGAGAAGATTTGAAGAGTGTAAAGCAGTTTAATGTAAAGAATGCAACACCTGATGAAGGCGCCTCAAATCTTCTCGGTGATGAAGATTGTTTGATGGCCTGCAGTGGAGTTTCTAATTCACTAAAGAATAAATCGGAGTGGGTAATGGAGTATGCTGTTTCAATGTGCATATTAGATGATACTTTTCAAACTGATGGAGAATTTGGCTATATCACTGTGAGGAAACAATGAGGAAATGAAAGTTTATGGAGTTGGAACTGTTTATTTGAAGCTCTGTTGTTGTGCGGTCAAGAAGGCTCTGAATGTGAGACATGTACCAGATACGTCAAAGAATGTGCTTTCTTTATGATGGCATTAGCAGGGTACACGTTTACTCAAAAAAAAGAAAAACTTACAAACTAACTAAAGAAAGAAGGAATTATTTTATTAGTCAAGGGAGAAAGAATAAAAACAGCTTGTATTGTTTGGATGAAGAAACATTGCAAATATATAAGAAAGATGATATGGTGAAGAAGGCCAAGAAGCGGGTCTCATTCTCTAAGTGCACGTTTGGTACACCGTATTATTTATACATGTATTATTAATACCCATGTAAATAATACCACCTATTGAGGAGGTATTATTAATACGGATTTTCAAAAGTAAAATTCTCCCCTCCCTGCATTATTAATACGTATTCCTATTTTGAACCAATCACATCACCATGGTAATAATAATATCATCCCATTTTTAATACATGCTACTAAACAGGGGCTAATGTTATTGAGGTGTTCGGGGATTCGGGTCGAGGAAGGATTAGCTGGAATAAGCTCCCATGATTCCATTAGGATTTGGAAGTTTAATTATATTAGAATTAAAATTTGGAAAGAGTTAATGATTTGAATTTTATTGAGTTTTAGGGAAACTACTATTTCTAATCATATTAGTGATAATAACCCTAGATGGCTTAAGGTTAATGTTTAATATGAATAGAGGGTTGGCTTCTTGGGTTTCATATGAGTTTTTTTTTGTAGGCAAGAGAGTTGAGAAGAAATCTAATACTCTTGTCGTCATTGATTAAAAAAGTGGAGTGTGTTTTTTTGAGCTTGGGCTTTTCCACACAAATCTTTGTGTTCTTTCCTCTTTCTTGTGTGTGATTTATTGCATATATTATCTTATTGGAACGATCGTAAAAAGGATTCTGACTAATTAAAGCTAGAATTCATAAAACATATGTACTGAGCACGACGCCCTTACAATTTTTTACCTATTGATTTTGTATAGCTTAGAGATGAGAAAGTGAAGGTTCTTACTCCACGAGAAGTTGGGTATGCAATGCAACTTTCAGGCAAGACCATGCTAGATGTTCGCCCATCCACTGAGCGTGAAAAGGTAATGTGCAAACTTAGTTCTTTCATAAGAACTCTCATGTGTTTGCCAACAATTGATGCGTGAGTACAAAGTACAAATGTTCCCAGTTTTACCTAACTTAAAATTTTAAAGGGACCACTCTATATTTGAAACCTTAAATAGTCGATGAATTTTCTCTTTGCCATAAACTCTCTGTTAAATCACGAACATAATTAACATTATGAATCAATCACAAAGGATTGGAAGCAAAAGGAGGTGTGTACATTTTCCGACAAGCAGAATACCAGAGATAGATGAGCTAAGTGGATCATTATAAATATGTTAATTCACCTAACATAAATGATCAGATATATCTGAAGCAGATTTAGTCTTCTCTTTTTCATCCCCTCTCACACACTCCACAAATCACTTCAGCATAGTCTCTTGTTACCTGGGATAAAAATGCTCACGTTAAACAATTAATTATATCTCTGTATTTGCCATGGACAGCAATTTTTGAGTGCTGCTCTTGCATAAATATATCTCTCTTCTCTCTTTTCAGGCATGGGTCAAAGGATCAATCTGGATTCCAATTTTTGATGTAGACGAGAGATTTGACATCGGAGTCGCTTCGAAAAAGATTTCAAATTTTGTGATGGGTGTGAAACTATTAAAATATCTTAATTATTGGTCAATGTATAAAAATTTTCGGACTCATAATTGAAGATCATGAATACAGCGGGGCAATCACTAACACTAAACTGTATTGAACAGGCGGATGGTGGAGCGGTGTGCCTGTCTTTTCCTACAATAAGTAAGCTACAGTCTGTGAATATATATGCCAATGACACCTACCCTTCTTCTATGGTAGTATTTAATTTACAATAATTTTGTATCAGTCAGTTTATCTCAAAAGTTGAGGAGAAGCTACCCAAAGATGCTGATCTTATTGTAGCTTGTCAGAAGGGTTTGAGGTAACTATATGGGTTGTGAATTTGTTCCTTTTAATTTTTGGTCATACACATGTTTTGTTTACTTCTAAATGTGGAAGATAGTTTGCATAGGTTCATCTCTAAGGTTGATTCTTTGACTAATTCCCGTGTTTCGTTTTCTCCACTGCAAAGAATTTCGACAACTTATTTAAGATTTGTGGTGAAATATATCCTTATGATTGACTCATTCCTGGGTATCCTTCTGAATGACTCATGACCATTGTTTTCTTTTAGATAGAGGTCGATAATGCCGATTCCTCCTTTAAAGTAATTGACATGTACATGACTCAGATCTCTGGCTGCTTGTGAACTACTATATAATGCTGGATATCGTAATCTCTTCTGGGTTCAAGGGGGACTAGAAGCTGCTGAGGAAGAGGTATGTGTATGTCTGATATCCTGAAAGTAAATTCACCCATATAAGCATATATTTTCAATCATGTGTTTCATCGTAGCATTATGATGAATCATTTATGGGATGTGTGCTATATGGTCGAACAGGATCTGGTAAGAGAAGGCTCTCAGCCTTTCAAACTTGCTGGAATTGGTGGTGTTTCCGAGTTCTTAGGGTAATGTATCTCCTCAACTGCTTTCGTCAGTACTCAGTACTGATTTTCTTGAAGGACAATTTTGCATTTGATGTTTGTTAATACACCCAAAATATGCATGCTCTTGTTTAAACTTCTCTTCCGGAAACTATATTATTATCCCATGCTCTGTCTGAGGCTAAAAGTTCATTACAAGATGCCTTTATTGCCAGAAAAAAAAATACTTAAGCTCCACCAACAATGCAGAACAAATTTTGAAATTTCAAGTATTGTCTTTGTCATTCTTCGTAGTCATAGTGCTTCCATGGAATATATATTTGATTTCTTAAATGGACTATTTGGAAAAATAACTTTTAAATACCATCTACCAAAATCCCATTACTTTCACCAGGGAGCTGATTTTGCCCATGAACTTGAGCTTCACTATCTAAGGAAACTTGCCACTTTTTCGAATTTTATCAGATCCTGCTCGTAAGGGGATTTACATGTTTATTGTTTGTTACTCTCAGCTGGACAGATCAGCAGCGGGCTGCAGCTGCCAAGGAAGGTTGGGGTTATCGACTGGTGTTCACCCTCCGCCTGGTAATACTCTTTTTCCTATTCTTTGGCTTTTTAGCAACTCTCAAAAATTAATGATTCAGCGATTCCTCCTCCCAGACCTGCGCTGGAAAGTAATTTCATATTTGTAAAAGAATCCTTAATTGGTTTCTGTGTATTACAGGTTGGACTAATTGTCCTTGCCGATGCCTTGTTCATTGCTGCACAACAGTTCGGTCAATATCTGCCCAGTATCAAGTCCGGTTAATTTCGCAAAGTAGAAACACCTCTTTGATGAGTTCGTGTTTGTAAAGAGGGCTGCCCCAATTTTGGTGCAAGTGTCGCACAGCTATGTGGCTTGATGTCCGATTTTGGTTCTTCATGAAACATCATATTAGGTCAGGGCTGATCATTCTTGATGACATTATTCAGAGAAATCCAAAGCATGCAGCTTAAATTGAAAAAGAGAATAGTTTTCAAGCCACAGCCTCTGGTAAATAAAGTAATTCAAAGCAGCACCGTATATAGGACGAATACACTTTTCCGGTTATCCACCAAATTCGTCATTCCATTCTTACACCAACTGTTTCAGCTTCTATAAATGTCTTGCAGCATTACCAGGATTACGATTTCCACCAACCAAAAGTACCAAGAAAAAAAAAAGATGGAGTCAAGAATACAATATTTTCTGTTCACTTCCATTCTCATCATCATCATTCTTCCCATCACGGCCAGATCCTCCGTGCTGCTCGACAGCCTCCAGTCTTTACCTCTTGCCTTCAAGACCGGCCGCTGGGCCCTTTTACAGGAATCCTTAGGCATCTCCGCCATGCACGTCCAACTTCTTCACAATGGCAAGGTTATCATGTTTGACCGGACGGATTTCGGCACGTCCAACATCTCCCTCCCCCAAGGAAAATGTCGGTACAATGATGATGCAATAGGCAAAGATTGCTCCGCTCATTCCATTCTTTACGATGTTGCCACAAATACATACCGCCCGCTTATGGTCCAGACCGACTCATTTTGCTCCTCTGGCTCTATTGATGCTGATGGCACCCTTATACAGACCGGCGGGTACAGAAAAGGCGATCGGATCATTCGGAAGTTCTCGCCTTGTGACGACGAGTCTTGCGATTGGGAGGAGCAACAGCAGTCTCTAGCTCAACGGAGATGGTACGCTACAAATCACATACTGCCCGACAACAGGATTATTATTGTAGGCGGCAGGGCCACCTTTACATACGAGTTTTACCCGAAAGCGGCTCAAAACTCGACTCTGGAAACATACTATCTACCCTTTTTAAGGGAGACCCGAGATGGGAAGGAGGAGAACAACCTTTACCCATTTGTATACTTGTTGCCAGACGGGAATTTATTCATTTTTGCGAACAATCGTTCCATTTCATTCGATTACAAAGCTAATCGGATTGCGAGAGAATACCCGGTGATCCCCGGCGAAAGGAGGACTTACCCCTTGACAGGCTCATCCGTCCTGCTTCCCATTCATCTAGCTGGAATAAGGGCCGGTGGCCAGAAGCTGCCACAAGCTGAGGTTTTGATCTGTGGAGGAAGTGTTCCCGGGGCTTACTTCAAGGCAAGAGACAGAAATTTTGTTACAGCGTCTAGTACCTGTGGGCGGCTTCGGGTGACTGACCCGGACCCCAAATGGGTGATGGAGGAAATGCCGATGCCAAGACTCATGCCCGATATGCTGCTGCTACCTACTGGCGATGTGCTGATCATCAACGGTGTTAAGTCCGGAGCAGCTGGCTGGGAGCGCGGCAGAGACCCGGTGCAGACTCCCCTTCTCTACCGAGCCAGCGATGGGAACACGGAGCGGAGATTCAGGTCCATGGCCGATTCTCAGACTCCCAGGTTGTACCACTCGGTCGCGGCACTTGTCCCGGACGGACGTGTTCTAGTAGGGGGTAGCAATCCCCACGTGAAATACGACTTCAACGACACGATGTTCCCGACTGACTTGAGCTTGGAAGCCTTTTATCCGCCATACTTAGCGCCGATACACCGACTGGTGCGACCCAGAGACTTGGCAGTAGTGGCAAGTAACAACGTTGTGTCGTATGAACAGGTTTTCTCAGTCACATTCTCGGTGTCATACTACAAGCCCCTCTCAGGAATCTCTGTGAACATAATCCAGCCTCCGTTTGTGACGCATTCGTTCGGGATGAATCAGAGGATGGTGGTGCTGGAGGTGTTGGAGACGGCTCCGGTGTCTTCATCCACGTACAAGGTGTCGGTGCGTGGACCGACCACCGTCAACGTGGCGCCTCACGGGTACTACTTGTTGTTTGTCGTGCATGATGGGATTCCCAGCACTGGAGTTTGGATTAAGGTGGTGGGTTGATCAACTTCGAAATGTACATGCACGTCCTCAAAATGTGTATAATAGAAGGCAGGGAATTGGTGAGAAGCCCCAGTAAGTAGTTGTAGAGATTAGGAATTACAGTGGAGAGACTGTTGGTGCAGAGGTAGCCCAGTTGCCCATTTTTAGCTCTCAACTTCCATTCGATACATAATCAAACTGTTCTTTTTTTTTTTGAAAAAAATAATAAAAATCAAGCTGTGTTTGGCTCCTACATTCCACCAAAACCAGAATTGTTTAAGGTTGCACAGTGATTTGCATTCCTTTTAAACATCAATTTGCGGAACGGTGGAGAACTCCAAATCCGTCCAAGTCGCCAATCAACCTCATAATATTAGCAAATGTACATAGATCAACTCTCTGTTCGTCATATGTTATTTAACAATATCAAGTATCAGATTTAAGCTCTGTTCTAAAAGGCGGCCGCCTAGCCGTCTAGGCGCTCGATTAGTCTCTGGGCGTTTTAAAAACATCCCGCCTAGCGCCTAATTATTTTATATATTTTATTTTTAAAATAAAATAAAATTTTATAGGTATAATTTTATAATTAATTATTAAATATATTATTAATATATATAACTCCACCTAATCATCCGATTAATCCTTCCGCCTAATCCCCGTCTAGTCGATTAGTCGCTAGGCCCCAAGCCAACCGCCTAGGACCGCCTAGCGCCTTTTAGAACACTGGATTTAAGTCTTCTTAAGATCACTTGAGTATGAATATGTTGGCCCTGTCCACCCGTAACGAATACGAATATGAGTCTACATTTAGGGTGTGTTTAGTTTAGGTGAAATTTGGTGGAAAATTATATAATGAATCTCTTATTCGGTTTAGAGAAAGTAAGGAAGAAAAAATTAGTTGGAAAATATATGAAAATTTTTAACAAAACAACAAGTGTTGTACTACTTTCATATGAATTTTCTACCCCTAACCAAATAAAGGAAAATACGATGAATTTCATGAGGAATTCATTTTCCACAAAATTTTCTTTTCTCTCATATTTTTCCTAAACCAAACACACCCTTTAGGAATGGAGACGGTGTATGACTCCTAACTATCAAACATTTGACAGCTAAATAAAGCTTCCTCTCTCATTCAATTATGTGGAATCGATCAGATCAAATACAAAGGAAGATTCAGAATATTTATACCCTCAGCTCGACAGAGCAACTGAGGGAGAAGAATGAAACGGCACCGTTTGGCAACAGTGCCGATACAACAAAGACAATAACGCAAACGACAGCGTTCAGATAAGGCGCGAAAATACACATTCCTTCACGAAACGCTGTGTCCTGATCCCAACTCCCCTGCATCCTCTACTGCCCTTCCTTCCGTTGGCTGAGAACATTCAACCATATGAGAGATCCATTATGAAAGTATGAATTTTGTGCTACAATAATATGGTTTGAGAAATAACTTGAAAAAAGATCATTATCATTCACAACCGAACTTCGCTTTATGATGAGCGCGAGGAAATGTTTAATTGGATTTCCTTAAAAGATACATCATTGACATTATAGCAACTCTTATATGAACATAATTATATAAATAAATATTTTCTGAGAATTACATGGATTTGATGCAACAACATATTTCTTATATCCAGTGGCGGAGTCACACTAGGGGTCATAGGGTCGGCCGCCCCTCAAATCCCACCTAAACTACTTATTTCTATGTAAAATAAAAAATAAAACAAAATTACATATATATAAAATAAATATATATGCTTAATTTCAACTACAAAAAATGAGGGAGTCAAATTCACGCTGGATGTAAGATGGAGCTATTTATGAGGCGGTGGTGGATGAGGACAGAGGAGTAGGTGATGAAAGGATGAAGGGAAGATGGAGAGGAGGGGGTGGATGAGCGAGACATGCTTCGTTGGCGTGACAAGTAAGCTTACGTTGAGTCGTCAATGAAGGAGGATTTGTGCTAAATTGAGCATTGAGATGACGTGATTTATGGTCGGGTATGGATATAGGAGGAGGAGGTGCGTGGAGATACTCAACATCCTCGCACTCGCCAAATCAAAACTTATTTGATATATTCAAGATTTTGTTATGAGTGATTACCACCTCAGATTTAGTTGCATGAGATTTTATGAGTATTTGTAGCAGATAAATAAAAAATATTGGTTGCGATGGTCGGATTTGAGTTTAGCAATACAGGAACAGTAGTGTGGCGGTGGAGAGAAGGTGGGGTAGTGTGGTGGAGATAGAGGGTAGGTGGGACCATACATGTTTATTTTTATTTTCTTAATAATATCAGGTTTGAATATATTAATAGAACTTAAACTAAATTAAGAGAGTGAATAGGTTAGTTAATATATTAATGGTTAGCACCTTATTTAAAAATTATATAATTAGATAAGAGTTGGTATTTAGGAAGCTTTTAGATTTCCCCCTTTAAATTAAATCATCGATTGGGTGAATGATTGAAGCAAATCGAATTGATTGTGTAAAGTGTACAATGTACATATTGCAATACAATTTGACGACTTGCGATTCGGGGTGAAAATTTGACTAGTAACCGACCAAATAACAAATATTGTTAACCGAACTAGTTAATCGTCAATTTTTGTTTTTAATTGTTAACCAAACCGATGAACCGATAAATACGGTTAGTTTCCTGTTAACAAAATATCGAATCGTATTTTTATTTTTAATATCTTAAATTTAGAAATAAATAATTAAATTTAAAAAGTTAATTAAACAATATATTAAAATAATGAACTCTGTTTAAATTAAGTTTTATATAATTTTAATGTGTTTTTAATATTAATTTGCTATTTAGTTAAATGGTTAATCGGTCAGCTGATCATTTTGAAATCCTTAGCAATTAACCAAATTAAATTTTTTCGGTTAAACGACCAAATTTATCGGTGAAGCATTTCTTGATTTTTACGACTAACCATCTCATTTAATTTTATTTAATTAACTGCACCCTATTGTGCAAATTCAGGCTCAACAACTTCATCGTTAAGGATAACTTTGGGTGGAATTCAAGGAGACAATGCGGTTGAAATATTTAAAATTCAGGAAATTGACTTTCGAAAATAGAATAAACACATTGTAAATAATATTTTTCAATGAGTGTGAGAAATAGACAAGAGGAGTTGTAGAGGATGTGATAAATAATAGAATGAATTCTATAAAAACATCTTTCTCAGATTTAAAGATGTCAAAATTATTTTTCTCAAGATTCAGAAGCTCAAGAATTTGTCATAAAAACACCATCTCAAATTTTGGTCTGGATCAGGGTATATGGTCTGAGAATTGAGGATTAGGGTATTTTGATTCAGGATTGGATTAAAAAAATGGAAAAATACTAAAAACAAAATTAGGATTTTAATGAAATAAAGGAAAAATATATTAGGTAACATCTTATTTAACTCAAATAAAGTATCAGCTAAAAAATAATTTTTTGCTTTTTTGTCCTTTTCATTTTAGGATTTTAGTGTTTCTATGGTGTTAGAGTTATATAGTTTTAAAGCTTTTATATTTTTTCGGTTTTTTAGTTTTAGATTTTTTAAGGTTTATGGACACTTTATTCGACTTTATGATTTATGAATTAATAATTTTAGGATTTTAAGTTTTTGAGATATTTAGGACTATCTCTAAACACCCTAAAATGAAAAAAGCTTCATGGAGTCTCTCCCCACTGCATCATCAGTCCTCATTTTTTGTTTTGTAACAATTATTCTAATATTTTTCTCTCTCAAGTTATAAATCGACATTCATTTTCTTTGTTTTATCAGTCTAACCTTTAAAATTTAATTTTATGTCTTCTTCTTCGAAATTCAGTCTGTTCATTTTCTTCATTCATTTCAAATTATCAAATCTTTCATGATGTTATTCAATTGACATTTGTATCCATCAGTCTCGAATCTTCTGTTGCCACCTATTCTTTGACTAATACCAATATCTCTCATCCTATTGGTAATCGTTCTCTTCATTCAGACCTCCATTTTTAAGGTGTACCTAATCACTGTCGATGACACAAGTGGCATAAATGTGGTGACCGACACCTTCGTAGTTTTTGGATCTGGTGTTAGAAAAACAATCTAGTTGTTTCCAATAAAGTTGAGAAATTGTCTTATGTGGTTACTTTCTCTACAGCGGCGGAGGTTATGCTCTATTTAGCGACTGGCAGAGGTCATGCTCTATTTAGCGACGACAACTTCAGTGTCTCTGGTGATCGCGATTACGATTTGAAGTTGAGAAATTGTCTAATGTGGCTTGTTCTTTGACTACAGTCTCTAAAAGTATAGCGACTACAGTATCTCTAGTGATAGCGAATAAGATTTTTCTAGTTACAACCGCTGCAGAGGTAATGACTAGAGTTTCTCTAATTGCAACTTGGCTAGGGTTTCTCCTGTGATGATTCGTGTTGGCTTTAAAAACCCTAATGAACAATTCCTCTTCCTTCTATAGCTCAACAAGTTGTTCGTGCCTTCAATTAACTATTCTTAATGCAACTGCATTTCCTTAATCCCGACCACTTCATCATCAAGGCCTATTTTTTATTCCATCTCTAGTATTTCAAGAGAACATAGATCAAACCAAGAAATATTGAATGGAGTGGAATTTATGCACAAGGCTCATTCGATGACTCATTCAAAACATTTTATGAAATTTTTAATCCTCTACCAAAACCGCTTAACCCGAAGGTGTACAAATATATTGATGATGCCAAAAATACTCTTCGTGCTTCTTTAGATCTCGTGCTAAAAAATCTTAATTACATTTGGTTTTGACATATTCCGTATTTAGATTTAAAAATGCATTTTACGTATCACTTTTATTCATAAAATTTATTTGTAAAAAAGAACAACAAAATGATGCTGTTTTGTCCTATTATTTCTTAACTTGTATCGGCAAGCCTTTGAAAAATTATGAAATTATACAAAGATCACACCAATCTGAAAAAACAAATATTTTAAAATAATTAGCAATTATTGTGTTTTTTAAAATAATAATAGTATTCTTCTACAGTTAATAGTTTTCTCTTGTTAAAAATATTTTTTATATAATAAAATAAACAAAAGATAATTTCATTATAAATTTCTCTTCAAAGAACCGAGACCCTTGTATTGTACATAGGCAGCCCCTGAAAAGAATTCCACTGGTGAAGGATCACACAATATATCTTTTTTCTAACCTCAAAAGGGAAAGAGGACAAGAGTTATGCTACGAAAGTATGAGAAACTTATGACCCTGGTGACCATCGAGTGAGTCACATTTATCAGAAAACAAAAGGGTATCGTATTCTTTGTCTCCTACAGATCATGGTTTGGCTGACATCTCCTCAACAAATTGGAAGTACTCCTCCAAGTAGTTGGGAGGTTCAAATATGAAACAAGATATGACGTCTCTGAGAGTGATCACGCCAACGACTTCAGAGTCCTCACCAGCTACTACGTATATTCGGTGGACTGCTTTGGAAGCCAGATGATGAATTACGTTACCAAGTGTTGAATCGAGCTTACATGTGATTGGCGGTACCACTCTCCCATCTTTAGTTGTTCCAGCTACAGTTTCCATGAAGTCTTTCACAGTGAGTTCTCTGTCCAATGAAAAACATATGTCAGAAGTTTAAAGCTACAGCGGAACACACACCAGTAAATGTTGTCAGTACATTGGCATACATATTTTACTAAGCTCTTTCATGATATGAATCCAATAATATAAAGTAGTAATTCAAACCTGAAGTTTGAGAAAAGGTCAGGTTTGAGCAGTAAGTGCCTAATATCTCGGATGCTCACATTTCCGACGATTCTTTTTGTTGTTCCATCCACCACAGGAAGACCTCCTACATGATGATCTCTCATTCGCTTGAATGCTTCCATGACATGCTCATTGCTCTGAATGCTGATAACCTGCCCAGCAAAGATAAACAATATTCAAATTAGAACCACTTTAATATTAAACTAATGAATTGACATTTTTCATTTTAAAACACTGGAAACTAACTTCATTTGCGGACATGAAAGGAAGTCCCAAATCCGACAATGGTCGTGAGGAGATCAGATCAAACCAGTCCCTCCCGCTACACCCTTGTAGTCCTTGAACAACAGCGGACTGTGTGATAAAATTCTTGATTGTTGGGTTGCCTGGTTCAATTACTGGTACATTCCGAAGTCTATATTTTGACAGCAATAATAACACGCTCAGCATAGAACTTTCTGTTGACACTGGAACAAAAGGAGCCCAGCGATAGGATTTTAGTATTGACCTAACCTGACAAAAGAAAGCAAATATGTGATCCAATCCCATGTGGGTATCAAACACAAAAATTTAAACAACTCAGGAACTTAAATTATTTATATCGTGATTGGCCAGGGGACAAACATGGATGCTCCAACTAACAGGTCTAAATGATATCGCTAAAGATACCTACAAATTGTGAATATCTTTAGGTAGTAGATGATTATGGATAGGAAAACAAAGTGCAGCCCTCAATGAAAAAGGAGAAACGCCAGAACTATTTTCAACTTACTGTGGTTGACTTGAATGGTTCTTCTTGCAAAAGGACCTTATAGAAGTCATTATCGAGTTGGTCAGCCGCTGAAGTAGCATCCTTTGCAACCTCTGTATCTGCAGCAAGGCCACCAGCGACAGCTGCACCAACTGCAGCAACACCTAGTCCAACAACTGCTGCTGGACCAGTTGCACCTAAAGCTAAAGCTCCAAGTGTCCCAACAGCCCCGGCTCCTACTCCAACTGCAGTTGCTGCCCCAGCCTGTAAAGCAACAGCAGCAAGCTCTGCCTTCTCCAAGACCCAAAGGATGATAGCAGAGTAGTCAATTATTCCCATGTACCTATTTTTCCAGTCAGCACTACTGTCTGCATCAGAGTTCCTGACTGGAGCAGATAAAATGTTGGCCTCTGAAAGAGTTTTAACTGCCTCACCAATTGATGTGTCTGCTGGAATTTCAATCACTGTTAAAAAAAAGATGATAGTGAATACCTTAAACAGATATTCGGGTATGTAAACAGTAAATACACTACGTATACATTAGGAGACCAAGATTACCTTTCCCTCCCGGAACCATTGGGAATGATGAAACTGGAATATGAGCAAAGGCATTAGTCAATGTCTCTTGTAAGGAATGAGACAGCTTCTTCCGTGACTGAACTGTCTCAAAATAAGCATCACAACTAGAAATATTTTCACTCTGCAAGATCCTCTTTTCCTGTGCCATACCTGCAAACACAGACCAAACCGACTTGTATTATGAAAAATAAATTGCTGATCCTTTATGACACCGCATTTGAATGTTATATACAATATTAGGAAATTGACAAAATCAGACGGCTAACTTTTGAAATAAATAGAGAAACTTAACAGATTCTCAATTTTCAGAATCTGATACTTTATTTATCTCCATGACCAAGGTCTCAATTTTATTGATACCATTTGTTATCTCAGGCACCAATGCTATAGCATACAGTGGCGGATGCATGTTTAGATTAGTGGGGTCAAATGAACTTACTCAATTTTTTTTATATATATTTATATGTTATTTAAGGTTATGAAATTCAAAAATAGTTATAGTAAACCTTCTAAATGTCAAAATGACCCATCTAAAATTAAACTATGCAACAAATATACCCACTCAATGTGATTATTTTATAACTGACCCCTCTGAATATATTTTATGGATCCGCCTTGATAGCAATATGACAAGGTCAAGACAGTATAATCACACCATTGAATTTTTATCATAAAGGAAAGCATGAAAAATTCAACAACTAAAAATCTTCTTGCAGATTGTTGTTAAAGCCTCAAGTTTCAATACTAAAGATCAGCTTGAAAAATATCATAAGATTTTGAAATGTCCAACGAAACTTGTAGCTGGCAAGTTCATTCAACATCTCAAGTATTTTGTCAGCCACAAACGCATCTACCAGCAGCAATGCTAATCCAAATTAATACCAACATTAAAGTTTCTGTGAACCTCATTTCTAACACATTTCCGGCTGACAATCCCACACCCAGGCGCACCTCATTGCACTCCACGACCAGATTTGCATAGATAAAAGAACTATTAGTGACTTTGGCATATACTACCTGCACTTCATATCAACCTATAAACACCCCAGGCCCATGGATATTTTCCAAAATAGGGGCTGGCCAGTCCTTGGTTGAAAAACCAAGACAAGGAACAACCAATGCTGACTCACCTCCTTCCATTTCCCACAACCACAATACCAACATGACAAAATGAAACTTTTGTAATCAATTCATCAAGCAGGTGTGGTGCGCATCTCAAATAGCTCAAGACAAAATAAGGTTGTTTTAAATTTTAGCTAGCGGGGTGTCTAGCGACTCAAACTGACATGCTATTAGCAGCTCTGGAAAATCACCTGGGCATTCAGCGTTGCTTGCTCCAAACAGATGGACGAGAAAATTGGTCCGATAATCAACTTCAGTTTGGTTTTGTTTCGATTTATGCGGCTCCCGAGTGGAGAAACATGCCGCACGTGTAGGAACTACCGATCGGACGAGTCGGGGAGAATGACAAGGATCGCAGAAACATTCAAACGTAGGAATTGACGGTTGGGATGGGATGGACAAATGTTTTTGTGTTGGTCGAAAATACAAATAAAAATAATAAAAAAATATTAATTGATTTAAATAAAATTTAAATTAATAAATCAATTTTTTATTTCATATTTATTAATTATATATTAATTGTGCATTTATAATCATCGCAAACTCATTATATGAGCATGAATGTTCATGATATAAGTTACAGTATTCTATTTGTTTAATCAATATACATAAAAAAAAATAAAAACTAAATAAATATTCAGGAGCGAAACTGTTATGTTCATTACAAAAAAACAACTTTCATCCAATAAATAGTTATGAGGATGAAAACTGTATCCATGAGAAGATGAGAAATATATCCATGAGATGGATTTATATGTTATAAGTTGGATGATAAATTCATTAAGGGGAAATCGGATATACAGTGTCACTGCACAAAACTTGCATACAGTGACATCGAAACGACGTCATTTCTTTTTAAAGTTCAGAAACCTCTCTCTCCTCTTCCTCATTCCCTCATCTCCAGTTGGTCGCGTTCTTCACCGATCTATCTGTTTTTCGATCGTCGCTTATCATTTCTCATCCAAACGGTCCGTTTTTCTGTGAATCTGAATTTTATACAACCCGTCATATATACGTAACCAATGTTGCACATGGTTTTTTCATCGCATGGCATCGCCAATCAGAGACTAGGGTTTCCTCGCATCATTTCCGATCCCTAAAATTTCCATCAGGTACTTAATCCAATCTATCTGTCAACGCTGCTTATCAATTAGCATCAAATGTGTTATTGTTCAAGACTCCAATCTGATGAATTTTCATGAAATTTGTTGTATGCGGTTGCTTATCAATTAGCTACCGTCCTGACAGATTTAGATCTGTTGATTATTCTCTTGTTGGATTATTATGATATACATTACATAGAATTTGATGTTGATTCAATTTCATATTTTTTTAGCAATTTAGTTTGTTTATTTGGATGAGCTTGACTACTCTTCTTTTTACTATTACTAGTTTGATTTTCTGATGTGTTGTATAACATGGCCATGCCATATTTGAGTGAGTTTCAATTATTTTATAGTTTTATTTTTGAATGAGTATTGACTGCTCTTCTCTGCCATTATCATTGTACTGAACTGTTATTGTTACTTTGAAGGTATTGGGAAAGGCTTTCAGAAAAAAGGCAATATGAAAGAAAAGCTACATCGCCGTAATTGCAGTTGATCAGGAGGACAGGGTAGAATATTAGATGGTTATACTTATTAGAGTTCTTCTATAAGAAAACTAGTCCAGTAGCAGTGAAAGAGGTCATGTTGCTCCTCAAATGACTTTATGACGCAGATATTCTCAAGGAAGAGTACAAACTAAACTTTAATCGGCAAAGGCCTCGCTCGCTCACGAAAGCATCCAGAGACCAGATTGGCTCCAGAGTGCAAAGTTCGAGTCAGCATAAAAATAGGCATATGATATACTGTTATACTAGCCTAGAAAAAAATAAGGAACCAGGAGTTCCACTGAGTTAGACATTCTCTTATTTACTATCTCTTCAGTTTGTTTTGTCGACTGTCTGTTTGTGCCTTGCTCTTTGACGAATAGTGTTGGAATTAGTTATTAGAATGAAATCATACTTGAATTATTTAGTTACTCGAATTGTCTTAGATGAAACTCATAAATTTCTGTAGTTACACTAGGTTTCATTTCAAAACATCTTTAACTTAAAAATAGTGCATCACAATGTAGATTATCTACTTTTACTACATCTGTACTAAGGAGAACCATCTGAGACACTGTGTTTGTCCTCTTGGCCAACTCCAACAGCTCTTCTTTCCTGTCACCTTATTCTCAAAGTCTTTCCCAATGCCTTTAAACCAACAACAATAGATTGGTACTTCTGTAATAAAAAAAATAGGATGCGAGACCTATAGTTGAAGCTCGCTCAAAGAAGGCATGCTCATGTTGTGCAACATCCGAAAATTGAACTAGTAACAGTACAGAGAAAACAAGTCACAACTCATCTAAATTAACAAACTAAATTGCAAAAAAAATACAAAATCAATTCAAATCATCAGCCAATTATGTATACCATCATAATCCAACAAATGAACAATCTGCACTGTAGCTAAACAAAGCACACATCACCCTACAAATTCCAATATCGAAGTTTGAACAACAGCACGCGTGATGCTAGCGGATAAAATTTTTGCCTCACAATTCAAATGACCATAAAAATCATTCACACAAAACCTCGCAACAAGAATCGAAGTAATTTGATAACTGAAAAGAATCGAATTTGAAGAAGATGACAGATGATTACATTGTGTACCTGGTGGAGATTTCGGGGATCGGAATCAATACCATGAAACCCAAGCATATGGTTGAAGATGTTATGCGATGAAAAAAATTAAGTGTAAAAACTGGTTTATATACATGCTCCGTATCGTATAAATTTCAGATTTGGGACTACCTCAGCTTGACGAACCAGTGGGATGAAGAATGATTAACGACGATCGGGGAAAGACAGTCAGATCGGGGAAGAACGCGACCAACTGGAGATAGATGAGGGAATGAGGAAGAGGAGAGAGACAGAGGTTTCTGAACTTTAGAAGGAAACGACGTCGTTTCGATGTCACTGTATGCAAGTTATATGCAGTGGCACTGTATATCCGATAAATAGTTATGAGGATGAAAACTATATCCATGAGAAGATGAGAAATATATCCATGAGATGGATTTATATGTTATAAGTTGGATGATATATTCATTAAATGAAAAACTATGTACATCAAATTGGATAATTACATTTTCATTTGATAAATTTGAATATTCATCATATAAAAATTTATATTAAAATCAATATTTATCATATAAAAGTAATATTCATCAGATGAAAAGTTATATTAGATAAATAACTACTTTTTAAGATGAAAGTTTGTTCATTATATGGATAGTTATGTTCATCAATTGAATAATTATATTCATCATATGTTCATTAAATGAATAATCATATTTCTTTAATTTCCATGAAATGATTTTCAAGTGTGTGCATTTCTTTTGTGGGGGAAATAACTAAATTCTTTCAAATAATTCACACATTTCTGATTAGATAATGTTGTAAAGATGTATTAAGCTTAAGTATGAAATTTGTTTTTGAGTTGAGTATGAATGCATAAATACATTCTTGTGGTTATTGCCGTAGGCGAGAGCTTTCGGTTAAAACCAAACGGAATAATCAATTCAGTTAATTGACCGAATTAACCGAATTTCAAAAATACTAATCAATAACCGAACCAAATTATATGATTAACCGATAATTCAGTTATTGATTAATTAAATATTAACCAAAATTAACCAAACTACGTACAGGCCTCACAGAGGCTAAGGCCCTTGCTTGAGGCCTCACATGTGTGTACCATCAAACTTAAGACTAGTATATGCATATGACCTAGGTGTACAGATAGTTTAGATATATAAGTTTAGATACTTTGAAGAAAACGTAAGTTAAGCGATATGGGACATGACATAACAGCAATTTTCGTAGTCAAGAACCAACTTGAAGAAAGGAGCATTCAGCTCCCTCAGATGGGACTCAAAAACACCTGCTAAACCTTTTTCTGAGTACCTATGTTTCCCATGCCCGGTGTTGATTCCAAGTTGAGCAGGAAGCTCCTCGCCATTCTCTAGTGCTTTTGACAAGTCTTGGGATTCAGCATAACGCTCTTCTCCTTGCTGGCTTGATTTGCTGTTGGCCTGCTTATTAGCCACTTCTCAGCATCATTCCACTTGGACGACGCAGGCCTTGAAAATGACCTGGACAGCTGGCTGGGTCTCGCTCGCTCCCCGTTGGGGAACTCAAAGCTGGATGAGCTTGCATTGCTGTCATAGTCGAGGTTCTGATCATCTTCTGCGGCGGTCCTTGCTTGATGGACTATACTCACACGATTCGCAGACTCAGATTTCCTTACGTGCTGCTGCTTCTTGCTCCAGCCATCTTTGGATGCCAATTCTTGCGACTGTGGAGAAGATTGGCCACCTTGACTACATGAGTTTGCAGATAATAATTACAGCTTTAAGCCTGTAACTGTGACCACGCAACAGTCAGTTAACACCTTCCCATGCCCGAGACTCAGAAGCCAAAACTACACACATATTACATACCTTCTTCATCGAAGCCCTTACCTTCATGTTCTGCAGACAATAAAATGCTGTCTTTGACCATGGAAGAGCATATGCGAATGCATTTACCTGGAGCTTGTGAATCCTTTCATAATCCATGGAGTGATGTTTAAACTGCTTAAACTGTCATCATTAGCAAGACTGTTCAAACTGTCGGCCTCCTCCCTTCTTTGCAGCCTTGACATCATTAGCAAGCCGAGTTCTAACATAATTCAACGAGTAGACAAACAGCAAAGAAGAAGCATCAGCAACACCTCCAGATGCCAAGTTACCAGCAAACCATTTCCAGCTCTGGTGCAGCATACGTAAGAGATCTGCAAGGCAAATACAAGGCTAAAAGTTAAAGAACAGCTAGGCAAAGCAAGACCAAGGGTTCTGTAGTGCCTTATAGTATGGATGCCCATATCCCACATTCACCAATATGCAGTGTAATAGGACAGAAACTCACTATAAATAAACAAGTCATGCCCTCAACAAAATCAAACCAACTTTTGGGTGAGAATGTATTAAACACAGTTTCAGCCGTATAAGTCATCATAATGATGAATAATGCTTGGACTTGTGCAAGTTTTTTTTTCAGCCTTTGTTAAGGTGCAGTGTTTATATATATAAATGCAAAAGAATTATTTTTTGTTATATAATTTTATTTTTGGTTAATTCGGTCAATTGAATTAATTGAATTCAAAAAAATTCTTTCATTAATTGAACTGAATTAACTAAATTTTATTCGGTTTTAGATTGAATTAATTGATTCACTGAATTAACCGAACCGAATTAATTCGGTTAAGTTATATCGGTTCGGTGAATCGGTTTTCATCGAAGAATGCTCTCCCCTATGGGTAAAATTTTCGTGGAAGTTGAAGCATCTTCGTCTAAATTCAAGAAACTTCACACGACCAAATAAGGAGTCGTAATCCCCAAAATTTAATTTTCCCAAATATAATAAATTTATCATAACATTCCATTTATACACATAATCATATACTTGAAACGAGTCAAAAGTTAAGTACATGATTGCCTGCAATGTTGATTATAGAGATTTAGATGTTATTTTATTACTCTCATTGTGCTCATTAAGAGATGATTTATTATTATATTAAATGTTCAATAAACTTAACTCTTATTTTTTACCTTTCAATAATATTTAGAAAATTTGAATAATTTGTTATCAATTCAGAGGAATCAAATCTCATCTAATCACTATCAAAGTTCACTACTTTTCCATCCAAAGTTAGCGTTGTATACATTAGGACGGAAAACTTACAACCCAAACACACTAATACCAACGTGTTACACCCCTAAAAATTTAAGCAGGTAAACCAGCCTAATACCCCTTAGATATTTAAGGTTAGGAATTTAGGACGGTAATAAGTTAATATTAAGTGTGGTAACCTGTCCAGTGGCCCACACAAACACTAAAAACACTTTAGGACTGAAATAGGGTAGAAATTTTAAAGGCCTTGTTCCACTCTTTTTAATCTAGGGCGGTAATCATATATTATCGACCTATTTTCGCCCTAAAACTTGGGTGATAAACTGAGTAATATTTGTAGTAATATGCACTTTTAATGTTGCATATACATATTATAAATTTAAATATATTAATATGTTACAAATGTGATTTACAAAATAAAAGTAAATCATTCAACAATTGGAAACCAGAGACGATTTGACCTATTGTTAAATCATTCAGATTATCATTCAGCATTTTGCGTTCAACACTTAATGTTACAAAATGATACATAAACCTTGAATTTAAAACAAACAATACGTAAAATGAACAAAAATGAAAATGTTATAACAATATTTATCTGAAGAAGAGGAATATTCCATGAGTATTACTAATCCTATGGATAAAAATAGTCATGAGTTGGAAGCTACATTCATCAGATGAATATGTTCAATAGATGAAAAATATATTCATCTTATGAAAAGTTATGTTTATCAGTTAGATGTTATATTCATCAGATGGATAGTTGTGTTCATCAAATAAAAGATATATTCATAAGATAAAATGTACATTCATCAGATGAATTGCATATGCTCATCAGATGAAACGTTTATTCATATGATGGATATTTAAATGCATAAGATGATTACTATGTTTTATTTGACAAACATGAATGTCCATCATATAGAAACCTGTATGCATCATATGGTAAGCTATATCTATCATATGAAAAAGCTATCTTCATTGGATACAATCAATGTTCATAAGATGAAAGCTATATTCAGCAGATGAATGTTATCTTCGTTAGATGAATAACTATATTCATCCGATGAAAACTATATTAATCATTTGGATAACTATGTTATCAGTTTGATACCAATATTTGTGAAATTGATAGCTATGTTCATCAGTTAGAAAGTATATCCTTTGGATGAATATATGTGTTCATCATCAATGCAAGCTATATTCACAATATGATTAACTATGTTCATTAGTTAAAACTTAAAAGGTATATCCTTTGGATGAATATATGTATTCATCATCAATGCAAGCTATATTAACAATATGATTAACTATATTCATTAGATGTATAGTTAAAGTTACTAGATAGATAGTTATATTAATCAGATGGATGAATATATTTCATCTAATAAAGATGAATATTCATGAGATAAGTACCTATTTCATCAAATTAAAAGGTGTATTCGAGACAAAATTTACATCCATAAGATTGACTTCAAAATTTATCTAACAAAAGCTTATAGTCATCATTTGCGATAAGGTATTCATCAGATAAGTTTTCACCCTAAAATTTTAATTTTTAGTAAAAATTAAGTTGAACTAGAAAGAGTAATAAACCGACAAAGACGTTGGGAGTGATTGGTCTAAAGTTGAGAATGCACTATTGCTTGAGTTGGAAATTGACTTATTTTTTTTTTAGATTTTTTGTCCTTTTTTTTGAATTTAAGCTTTATTAATTTATAGTCAAAATGCCGAGGTTTTGGATTGAGAGAACCCATCTAATCGATGCTCTCAGTGTCCCCACGAGTAATGAAACTGTTGGAATTAGGTTATTCCAAGTAAAAAGATTTTAAAAAAAATATTTCAAATTATTTTTGTAAAGAGTAATAAATAAACATAAAAAATATAAATTTTTATGTGTCATTGCCAAGTGCGTTAGTTTTAATTTGAAGTAAGTCGAATTCATATTATCTGAAAATTTTAATTAATAGTATCTTTATTTTTAACACAAAATTTCAAATTATTTGTATGTATAATTAATTTATTTTAGTTAAAGTTATAACTTATTTGATTTAAAGATCCTCAATAGTTACATTACAAAAACTTATTAGGCTACCACTCACCTCCACCTTGAATAATTAAAAGAAAATGTCTACAATAATTATTCATATTTTTAATTTTTATTCTAATTTTTTAAATTTTTTTTATTTCACAGAGCCTCTAGGACCAGTCTCTTCACATATCTTCTTCCCCATTTCCTTCTTCCATTGAAACCTAAATCTCCGAACTCAAATTTACTAACACCTATTAATTGAGGAGCTCAAAGACATTGTTATAGCCATAACACGAGAATCTAATGGCAAGTTCAGCAACATCATGTTATCTATTGAGATAATGTTTATAGGAGAATGTTATTATTCTCATGTTTGCAGAAGTGGGAGAGCTTATTTTCCTCATCTGCCAAGGCGTTATGGTTTTGCTTGGCACTTATTTAATTTTTTATATCCTTATCAAATATTGTCATTGTTTGTAACTTTGACTAGATCCTCACTAATGATACTTCTTATCTATGTCAATGACATTCTTATGACTGGTAGATTCACTTCTACTATTTGTCAATTGAAGGCTTATCTTGCATCTTCGTTAATACTTAAAGATTTTGATTCCTTGCATTATTTTTTGGCATTGAGATAGTTTGTTTTTAGTGTAGCAAATCCATTTAATCAGATAAAAATCCAACCTTTTAAAACTCAATTTTTTAACAATTTGAGTCAATTTCCAAACTATTTAAAAATCATTTCAAGTCAAAGGTGGTTGAATATAAGAAAGAGCAGAAATAAGATAAACATGAGAAAAAAGGAGTAAAAATCAACTAAGAACAGTTGTAATAGACTGATTACAATTGTAAATAGAAATTTACTCGACCGATTAAAGAAAATTAAGGATTTACTTGGCTGAGCCAAGCAAAAGAGGAAATCTCACTCAACTCGAGTAGAGGTGTTTATTATCTTTACTCAGTCCGAGTAGCAAGAATGCCTACATTTCATTCGGAAAGAATTCCATTCAGTTTGAGTACCTTTACTCGACCGAGTACGCAAACTAGCCTACCGAGTACAGTGGAAGTGAGAACTCTCACACCGTTATGAGAATTGCTCGAAGATGAAAGTAAAGATGGGGTAAGGTCGCTACGCTCAACTCCAGATTCAGGTAATCAACATATGTTGCTGAAATCCATCAGTACGCAACTTATCAATTATCATGTTTGGTATATGATGTCAACAAGTGCCATAGTGTTGGCCTAGACATGTGCTAACTATGCATGTTAATCTGATTAACAACCATTTAACAAGAAAATGAGTTTGGCTTATTAGGATGAGTAGTAATTGTATGATAGTTAGGAAAAGTTCATCCTAGGGCCAGATTGATTTCATCACCAAACATCTTCAATTTTGATTGAAAACTGAATAAATATGCACTATGACTATAGCTCTCAAATAAGTCCATATCTTCTTCGACCCGGTCTTACCTGTTATAAAATTTGTTTGACTTGTATCGGAACTCTCACTTGCGAGGTGTGAAAATACAACACTGTAACCATTTATCAGAGTAACTATACACTTTAGATTCTTAAGAATACCAGATCTACTTTGTTGCAAGCCCAACCCAGTTTTCATGGATTCCCATGTGAAACTCAGCTTCATGACATAACACCTCTTAATGAACCGATCCAATATGAATTTTTGGCGGATTATTTTATTTACCAACCGCCATTAAATCGAACATATCCTATGCATTCATCATTTAAGTTAGTATGTAGCTACTTCATATGACCATCATATGTTGACTGTTCTAAATGTAGCTTTCTTTTCTAATTTTTTTTATTAATAAGGATCGGATCCAATCTATGGCATTGTAAGGAGGGAATCATGAAAAACTACAAAGGGATTCTCACAAATGTGAGCTAGATGCCTCTATGGGCTTCAAACTCAAGAGACTTGGTTTTAAAGGCAAGTGTTTGACCATCTCATTCAACACTCTTTCGGCAACTTTAAAATTTGGTTCAATTTGGATTGATTCCAATTAAGACATCGGTTCAATCATCAATTCTTCTTCATCCTCTTGCTCCCTCGTAAATTTGCTCCTAAAAATTTTCCTTTATTCTCCTCTATTTATCTAGTTTTCTTCTCATTTTAAACTTCATCAATTTTGTGGAATTTACATAGGAACCCATCACAAGTTAATATAGCTGGATCATAAATTGATATTGTCTAATTCAATGTGTCTAATCTATGTAAAGTCTAAATTATGGCTAGAACAATTTTTGAAGGGCCTAACTTAAAGCTCAAATAATTTATTTATTCATAAAAAAAAATTAAAATTCCAAACAGACAAGCCATTTCCAATCAAATCAGAATGGCGTAGTTTTGATTTTATAAAAATCCGCCATGTATCTCTTTCAAACTGAATGATTTAATTAAATCCAAACTTTAATATCCTAAAAAGAATTTTCAAACATACGATGTTGAGTAATTCACTGTCGTCTTTTACTTCATCAAAATTTAATCGTGACTCAGAAAAAGTCCAATTGCAATTTATCTCATAACTAATTTTCTTGAATACCTGGATCTACACAAACGTCTATCTAACTAAACTTGCATAAATTTTAGTATTTATCATTGGTAGATATTTAGGTAGATTTCAATCAATATAGTTATCTTTTTAATTGGATTTATTTAGGCCATTTTTAATAAAAATATAATTACTTTTAAATAAACATTTATCATCAACTTAATATATATTTATGTGTAGTAAATTACTAACTAATCTTGATTGTATCTTTGATTATATTTAAGAAACTAAAATTTTAACTCTATAAAGATAATCAAATTCTAATAATTAGATATAATTAACATTAGATGGGTGAATAGTAATTTTGGGTTAGTATGTAGTATTTTTAATGAGTGTATAGTTTAATTAAATGATTGTGAAAGATTATTGGATCAATAATTGCATCTTTGTTAGAATGATCTAAATTTTGAAGCGAATGGTTTAAATTTAACACATCCCTAAACATAAATTTAATGGTCTAAATTTAGAAGCTAATAACTTCACAATTATACAATCGGCTTATAATTTTTAAATTGACACAAAACCTGAATAAAACTAAATAATTTAGAATCCAAATCACTTTATCAGGGTATTGAAAGTTCAAGCTTAAGATCCTCAAAGTTGGGATTAGGATCCGGTGCCGCGCAGCAGACTGCTGCGAGCACTGAAAACGACGTTGTTTGAGTAAGTGACTTAAAGTGCACGCGCCTCCTTCTTTTTTCTTTTATTTCACAAATTAAAATCTCCATTCTCGCTTCCCGACCGATTCCTGATCCCATTCTGATCCTTTCATGATTCTCCCACGATCCAACTCATCGACATCTACGATTTTGTTGTGGTGTAGTCGGCTACGACATGTAGTGGTACATCATTAGCCTGCGCATCTGCCCCTCTCCTACTGACAGGTTTGGGCTGTTTCCCAAACTAGGGTTTGATAATTTTTGAAGCTTTTTGAGATTTGAATGAAATCTGGCAATTCCGTTGACTTATTTGAGGATTTTAGTTAATATTACTTTTATGTCGAATTGGATTCAGTTACATTTTCCCCATGTTTAAATTTGTACCATGGGTTCCCTACCAAGTTAATTTTTTTTTGAATGTACGAATTTTAAATTTTTGCAGTTTTGTACATATTTGGGAATATGTTTCATGCAACTCAATTGCTTCTGTAAATTTCTATAATTTTTCCATGTTTGGATTTCAGCAATACTTGAGAAATTATGTTAGGGAAATATGTTTTGGTGATATGACTTGAATGAGTTACATATGTACCTTGGAATTATTCTGAACCAGATATATAATACATGCAACTATCCGTGTGTGGTATTTTTTTCTGTAGTCAGGATGCATTCGAGACGTATCCAGGTCATTAGAATATTTTGCTTACCCCTATCAATAATTTTTTTTTATAGATAAGTAGAGTCTAGTAGTTGATGAATTGTCATATACCCTTCCATTTACTTGAGTTTCCTGATGAATTTTATAGCGCCTATTCATTATGGGAATTGTCATATGTACTTCCATTTACTGAGTTTTCAATTCCACTTTTGAAAGCTCTTTTCAATGGTCCGATCACATTTTTCAATTCTCATTTGACATGTATTGAAGTATGAAAGCATTTTCAGTTGTGCTTCATTTGTTGAGTGGCTCAAAGCTGTTACGCACTTTCTCAAGTCGACACATACGCACTACTGAGAATATGCTTAAGACTGCTATGCACACTCATATCAACTGACGATTGTACTCCATTTGTTATGATGTGTTGAGTTTTAGTTCAGATTGTACTCTTTTTACATGCTATTATTGAATAGAAAATACAATTGTACATGGTTGAAGTTGTAAAAAAGTGTGCCAAATGCACATAACTTTATGTAAAAAGAAGATTGTACATGGTTGAAGATGTAAGAAAGTGTTATGTGCTCAATGCACATAACTTTATGTAAAACATGATATTTTTATGGAGTGATTTGAAGTAAACTCTGCGCAATTTTAAAATAAACTCTGCCCAATTTTTTGCACATTCTAGACATTATATGTAACTTCGTGGACATCAGCTGCAATCTGAAGTAGTTTCTGCCCAAATCTTTTTGCACTTTCAAATTAACCAACTTAACAAATAAAATTGACAATCAAAAACATCAAATGAATATCAAATGCAGCACATTGGCAAGAAAATTCCAATACATCATGCAAAATACTTCTTGTTAACATCAATTGGTAGTAAGATTTTCTGCAACACACCCTTCTAAACCGACAGACAATGCCTTTGCAGAAACTGAGAAGAACCTATAGCCTGTATGAAAAATAAAATTAAATAAAAAAAGTATGTATGCATACACACACAGATGACTTTGTATGATCCTTTTAAGACTTTACCGTCATCAATTCAGAGAGTGTAACTTATTCATTTACAAAATTGGCTTCAGACCTATCGTCACAATACATTGCTAAATTTGACGGCATCTTAACCACCTTTCAAGTAAAAAATAAAAGAAGTTGAGTTATATGAGATTAAGCATTTCAAACTAATAATTAAAAAAATGTAAAGAACTTACTCCATGTTTCACATAGTATGTTTCTGTTAATTTGTTAGGTTGTTTTTCCTTCTCTTCCTTGCCTCTCTTTTTCGGCTTTTTCTCAAACCATGATTTAAGTCTTTTACCTCCCTTGTTAATATGCATCTTTTTTGCAAGTCCTTTCACCTCTCTTCCTTGATAACATGTTGGAGTTGTTGCATCACAAACAGGCAATGTCGAAATATGATCTGCACTTTTTATCTCAACCACTTTCATCCAGCCACTAATTTGGCTAAGTACAAACTCATATCCCTCTGTATTTTGAGTTGCATAATCTGCTAGTCTTACCACCTTTGGACAAAGGTATCAATATCTCTCGGTCATATCCAAGTGAACATCTTCTTATACACCACAACCATTCGTATATTGTACTTGATGAGTAACTATATCTCTTGTCCACCTCAAAAGAATGTATTTCTTAGGAACTTAAAAGATGAAACTCAAATCCAAAATCCTGATAGCATGCCCGCACAAGAAACCCCATTCCTCAATCTTTTTACAATTGGACAATATGTCTTCACTTTCTCGATTAAATGACATAATTGCCTCGTTGCTTTCAGAGAAACTCTTGAGAGCATACTCCCCAACACGGTCATCATATCGTGTAACTACGTAAGCTGAAGCATGACTAATCTCCATTTAAAATAATTTAAATATTGGAGAAGTGTAAATATCTCGCATCTAGAGAGAAAATGGAGAAAAGTTGTTTTTAAACATAAACAATTTTTCTTTAGATTCGTACTTAAGCTTCAGATTTGTATAATTCTTGGAATACACAACCTCCTCAAAGGTTCTAAAGAATCTAACCAAGGAAAAACTGCTTTTAAGATGTCGTTTCAGCTCCGCATTGCAACTCTCACTTAGTTGTATGCTTCGCATACCAAGAGTATGCACATTTTTTATGTAACAACTTGCCCATTTTTCCTTGATTTGTAGATGGATAGCAGCCACGTATTATCCTGCACAGAATACTTAGAAAGCATAACTTCCCGTGCATGTTCAAAAGCTTCTTCACTAATGTAAGCATACATGCACTCTTGAAAGTGAGTTAAGAACAATGTTCCATCCTTCATTAAATTTTCCAAATGTCGAAAGTCGTTAAGCATAATATGAGAGGTACATAGTCCATGATAAGTAACTTTCATCACAATTCGAATTGCTTCTGCTAAAGCTGGATCCTGGTCGGTAAAGAGAATTTTAGGGTGTTTCTGACTATGACAATTCAAGAACGATTGAAATTGCCATTCAAAAGAGGTGACAGTCTCATTATACAATATAGCTGCTCCAAATAAAACGGTAGATCTATGAGATTGAGTCCAAAAAAAATACCAAATAGAGAACTTTCTTTATTCGTAGAGTATATCGTATCAAAAGAAGCAACATCCCCAAATAAACCATAGTCAATCCTCATCCTTGCATCAGCCCAAAATATATTGGTGACTCGCTCTTCACTGTCTAACTGTGGTCATAAAAAAAGAAAGGATTCTCTTTTGTTTTTTGAGCAAAATAACTCAATATGTTCCCAACATCACCATACCTCAACTCACATTGTCTTTTGGTCCATAGAAAATTTTTGTGATCTAATCCAATGTATCCGTTGCCTTCTACTCCTCCCGCCCTCTTACTCAAAACATTATGTGGTCTTTTCACTAGTATACCTGACACATCAGCCAATTCTATTTCATTTGCTTATACTTCTGAAATATGACGTTGTGATAGCATCATATGAAAGGTAGCTCTGGCATGTAACAAGTGGTTATGCTCTAGTTGTAACAAACAGACTCGGTACATTCCAAAGATAGTTGGTTCTCTATGAACTCCAAATCTAACATTACAAGATGTTCTGGTATCGGCTCAGTCTTTTTTCTTTGTAAGAAGGTCACATACTTCATTATGTTTCCCTTCCTTGTTGCAAGCACTGCATTCGACGGCAAACCATTTGTTTTGCTCTTATGAGTATAAAATCTACGAAAGTAAAACCAGTCCTTGCTCCAAATTCAGTCCAAAAATCCCAAGCATCTTCAACGGTGTCAAAATCCATTCCGAGCTTTGGAATATGCTCGGTTTCATTCCTAAAAAACAAAACAAAGTCTCAAATGCCTAATAAATATGAAACTCAGCATACGACACATAAACTAAATAATATTTCAGTTAAAAAAAGAAATTAGCATCATAAAAGGCTTACATATTTCCAATATGAGCAGTTTTTTGGTTGATGTGGAGCACCAGATTTACAGCAAGCCGACAAAGATAATATGAAAAACAAGCCTATTACAAAGCGGCGAAGTTAAATTCGATTCAATTGTACAAAATGAAATCAAAACTTTCAGATATGAAGAATATTGTAAATGCAGAAAAAAAAGAGAACTAAATAAATTGCAGCAACATGAAATAGCCATTCAAAACCTTCAATTATAAATGCAAAAAAAATCAGATCGTTACCTATTGAAGCAACATAGTCTCTAACCTAATAAATTCTAAATCAGAGGAGATTGCAGACAACGTTTTGGCTGAGTGGCTGACGCTTACTATATAGATA
>NQLW01001319.1:316942-333093 GCA_002312845.1 Kalanchoe fedtschenkoi | reverse complement strand
CTTATTCAACAATCTCCCCCTCACTTGGAGAAATTTCACATTCCCTCTCCAACAACCAATACTTCTCTATGCTCTTCTTTGTGGCATGCATCCTTTTCTCTTTGTCCCAACCAACTCACATACACTCTTGCGAGCAACTCTTGCCGCCAAGTAGAGTCTTTCATACTCAGGGTGTCTTTACTTTTATTATTAGCCTTCAAGTCGTATCCCACGTTTCACATACTGATCCCAGGATGAATAACTGGTTTTGATACCACTTTTAATATTGGAGCCGCTCATATTGAACTATCCTCATTATGACTCAAAAGCTTAGGATTGTAAGTCATGATTCAATAATCTAATATAAGTCACTTCTTCTTCTCTATAATAAATAATGTGAAACATTTTACCAAGCGCTTATTATCACAACCCGACCCATTGCCGCCCAAGAAAATGGAGTCCAAGTCCAACTTCTAGAAGAGTGTGGAACATTATAGAACCTTATGGATAAAGATAGAGACATATAAATATCTAGATAATTTTTAAGAACCATCTTTGTACTTGAATCCTGGCCATAAGATTAAATCAATCCACCATCCATTGATAAGGTGGAGTAGTATAAAAAGATAGGAGCTTATTTTCTCTAAACTACAAAAAAAAAATTGTATATATCTTGTGATAAAAAAGTATTCTCACTCTGAAAGTGTTTTCTTTGAACTCCCTTTACTTTATAGTAAAATTACGAGAAAAATACTTGCTATGCTACAAATTTGGGAGAGATTATAGCCAAGCGTTGCACGACTTCATCAAGTCTGTGACAAGTGGTATCAAAACAAGGTTTGATCCTTGTCGCATAATTGGCTTTCGAAGGAGACACTCGTGGAAGGACCACGAAGAAGGAGACCAAAAAGCCAACAAGAGAAGTCCATTCACCTAATGAGGTTCACCTAGTTGGAGATGAGGATTTCCAAAATGTTGGATCTCATTAGGATATGCGAGAACAACATCAAATCTTTGGATGAAAACGTCAACACTCAAGTAGAGGTCGTCGACTGCAAGGTGGGTGAAGATGCACATAACTTTATGTAAAACATGATATTTTTATTGAATGATTTGAAGTAAATTCTACCCAATTTTAAAATAAACTCTGCCCAATTTTTTGCACATTCTAGACATCATATGTAACTTCGTGGACATCAGCTGCAATCTAAAGTAGTTTCTGCCCAAATCTTTTTGCACTTTCAAACTAACCAACTTAACAAATAAAATTGACAATCAAAAACATCAAATGAATATCAAATGCAGCGCATTGGCAAGAAAATTCCAATACATCATGCAAAATACTTCTTGTTAACATCAATTGGTAGTAAGATTTTCTGCAACACACCCTTCTAATACGACAGACGAAGCCTTTGCAGAAACTGAGAAGAACCTATAGCTTGTATGAAAAATAAACTTAAATAAAAAAAGTATGTATGCATACACACACAGATGACTTTGTATGATCCTTTTAAGACTTTACCGTCATCGATTCAGAGAGTGTAACTTTTTCATTTACAAAATCGGCTTCAGACCTATCGTCACAATACATTGCTAAATTTGACGGCATCTCAACCACCTTTCAAGTAAAAAATAAAAGAAGTTAAGTTATATGAGATTAAGCATTTCAATATAATAATTAAAAAATATAAAGAACTTACTCCATGTTTCACATAGTATGTTTCTGTTAATTTGTTAGGTTGTTTTTCCTTCTCTTCCTTGCCTCTCTTTTTCGGCTTTTTCTCAAACCATGATTTAAGTCTTTTACCTCCCTTGTTCATATGCACCGTTTTTGCAAGTCCTTTCACCTCTCTTCCTTGATAACATGTTGGAGTTGTTGCATCACAAACAGGCAATGTCGAAATATGATCTGTACTTTTTATCTCAACCACTTTCATCCAGCCACTAATTTGGTTAAGTACAAACTCATATCCCTCTTTACTTTGAGCTGCATAATCTGCTAGTCTCACCACCTTTGGACAAAGGTATCGATATCTCTCGGTCATATCCAAGTGAACATCTTCTTATACACCACAACCATTCGTCTATTGTATTTGATGAGTAACTATATCTCTTGTCCACCTCAAAAGAATGTATTTCTTAGGAACTTTAAAGATGAAACTCAAATCCAGAATCCTGATAGCATGCCCGCACAAGAAACCCCATTCCTCAATCTTTTTACAGCTGCACAATATGTCTTCACTTTCTCGATTAAATGACATAATTGCCTCGTTGCTTTCAGAGAAACTCTTAAGAGCATACTCCCCAACACGGTCATCATATCGTGTAACTACGTAAGCTGAAGCATGACTAATCTCCATTTAAAAAAATTTAAATATTGGAGAAGTGTAAATATCTCGCATCTAGAGAGAAAATGGAGAAAAGTTGTTTCTAAACATAGACAATTTTTCTTTAGATTCGTACTTAAGCTTCAGATTTGTGTAATTCTTGGAATACACATCCTCCTCAAAGGTTCTAAAGAATCTAGCCAAGGAAAAACTGCTTTTAAGATGTCGTTTCAGCTCCGCATTGCAACTCTCACTTAGTTGTATGCTTCGCATACCAAGAGTATGCACATTTTTTATGTAACAACTTGCCCATTTTTCCTTGATTTGTAGATGGAAAGCAGCCACGTATTATCCTGCACAGAATACTTAGAAAGCATAACTTCTTGTGCAAGTTCAAAAGCTTCTTCACTAATGTAAGCATACATGCACTCTTGAAAGTGAGTTAAGAACAATGATCCATCCTTCATTAAATTTTCCAAATGTCGGAAGCCGTTAAGCATAATATGAAAGGTACATAGTCCATGATAAGTAACTTTCATCACAATTCGAATTGCTTCTGCTAAAGCTGGATCCTGGTCGGTAAAGAGAGTTTTAGGGTGTTTCTGACTATGACAATTCAAGAACGATTGAAATTGCCATTCAAAAGAGGCGACAGTCTCATTATACAATATAGCTGCTCCAAATATAACGGTAGATCTATGAGATTGAGTCCAACAAAAATACCAAATAGAGAACTTTCTTTATTCGTAGAGTATATCGTATCAAAAGAAGCAACATCCCCAAATAAACCATTGTCAATCCTCATCCTTGCATCAGCCCAAAATATATTGGTGATTCGCTCTTCACTGTCTAACTGTAGGTCATAAAAAAAGAAAGGATTCTCTTTTGTGTTTTGAGCAAAATAACTCAATATGTTTCCAACATCACCATACCTCAACTCACATTATCTTTTGGTCCATAGAAAATTTTTGTGATCTAATTCAATGTATCGGGTGCCTTCTACTCCTCCCGCCCTCTTTCTCAAAACATTATGTGATCTTTTCACTTGTATACCTGACACATCAGCCAATTCTATTTCATTTGCTTATACTTCTGAAATATGACGTTGTGATGGCATCATCTGAAAGATAGCTCTGGTATGTAGCAAGTGGTTATGCTCTAATTGTAACAAACAGACTCGGTACCTTCCAAAGATAGTTGGTTCTCTATGAACTCCAAATCTAACATTACAAGATGTTCTGGTATCGGCTCATTCTTTTTTCTTGTAATAAGGTCACATACTTCATTATGTTTCCCTTCCTTGTTGCAAGCACTGCGTTCGACGGCAAACCATTTGTTTTGCTCTTATGAGTATAAAATCTACGAAAGTAAAACCACTCCTTGCTCCAAATTCAGTCCAAAAATCCCAAGCATCTTCAACGGTGTCAAAATCCATTCCGAGCTTTGGAATATGCTCGGTTTCAATCCTAAAAAACAAAACAAAGTCTCAAATGCCTAATAAATATGAAACTCAGATACTACACAAAAACAAAATAATATTTCAGTTAAAAAAAGAAATTAGCATCATAAAAGGCTTACATATTTCCAATATGAGCAGTTTTTTGGTTGATGTGGAGCACCAGATTTACAGCAAGCCGACAAAGATAATAAGAAGAACAAGCCTATAACAAAGCGGCGAAGTTGAATTCGATTCAATTGTACAAAAGGAAATAAAAACTTTCAGATATGAAGAATATTGTAAATGCAGAAAAAAAGAGAACTAAATAAATTGCAGAAATAGCCATTCAAAACCTTTAATTATAAATGCAAAAAAAATCAGAACGTTACCTATTGAAGCAACATAGTCTCTAACCTAATAAAATTGTAAATCAGAGGAGATTGGAGACAACGTTCTGGCTGAGTGGCTGACACTTACTATATAGATAAATTAGAAAATTTCAAATTCAATTATAAATGCAGAAAAAAATAATCAGAACTTTACCTCGCAGTACAGTTTGTAACCTAATAAAATTGTAAATCAGAGGAGATTGCAGGTTGTGCGGCCAACGCATCCGATGTGCTTGAGCGCCAGCTTGCAAAGTCTTGTGAGGTAGTTGAGTCGTTGCCTGCCTGAGTCGAATGTATCGTGGGAAATCGAAAAAAGAAGGAGGCAGTGCACTTTAGGTCACTTACTCAAACGACAATGTTTCTGGTGCTCCCAGCGATACTCAAAGTTGTATGTATGAGCTGTTAAATTTCACCGTCAAATTTGAACTCTTAACTTTAGAATGATGTTTTTTTTAACCAAAAGGAACTACGAAGCATATCATATATCCTTAAAAACAATATCTTTTATAAAACATGTTCAAAGAAAGAATCACTCAATTCAAATATCAAACCAGAAAGTTATCTACATCCAAAGTTAGGAGGCAGTACTATCCTAAACTAGCTAACAATTTTTGACCCCTACTATTGCGTTTATTTATATGTTAATCTGGTTGAACCGAATTCCAAAAAGCATATGGTTAGAAAGCTCTTGCATTGAACAGATTTAAATCAAGAATCACTTTAAATTACTGAAGACAAAAAAAACATTTTATTAAAGCAGGCAGCGTACAGGAAGGATGCCACGCATGCACCGCCAATTTAAGATCAGAACATTACAAGAAGAGATAACCTCAAGGACAATCAAACACTAATATAGATCTTTTTATCCTTCATTGACGGCTTTTGGTCGAAACTCTAAGACTGTGTTTGGTTTAGAAAAAATTTGAGGGAAAAAAATTGAGGGAAAAAAATTGAGGGAAAATGAGAAGGAATTTTTTATTTGGTTTATGAAAAATTGGGGATGGAAAACTAAATGAAAAATTATGAAAAATTTGTTTAATTTAAAGAAGATTTTAGTGCTTTCTACAAAATTTTCCACAAACCAAACAAGGGAAAAATAAGATGGATTTTAGAAAGAATCCATTTTCCCTCAAATTTTCCTTTCTCTCTAACTTTCCTCAAATCAAACACAGCCTAAGAGAATTTCTGACTATGAGAGAGTGTTATTTTTATGTTGTGGTACTCTTGAAATAGGGGGTGAATACCATCTATATAACCTAGGGATGATACCAATCATAGCAAACTAATATTTACACAAGTTTCTAACCATATCTTCTAAAAACTCTTAGGAAGCCTCTGGAAGGTCGGTCTTTATAATGATAGAAATTTAAAACACAAATATTAAGTCGAATTTGGAAATATTATAAACATCGATTTTAAATGTGCTTCTGACTCAACTCCATCGATAATAACACTTCGACTCCTTCAATAAAATTGAAGATCTTTGTTTTTTTTTCTGTATCATATTGAATCATCGAAATCTGATATCTAGGCTGAAAAGTATAGCACTTAAAATTTGCATTGTTCGCGTGAGTTAGATATATTTAATTTAATTATGTTTAAAATGTCTTCTTTTATTTTTTTTCTAGTTAAAGTATTGTCAATTGTAATTAAATATTTGATAATTAAATTAGAAAATTGAATTTATATTATTTGTAACTTATATTAAATTTATGGTTAAAGTAGATTTTTGAATTTATAATATTATTTGATAATATGAAATCTAAATGCTAGCATTATACGACACTTTAAACCAAAAAATGATGTGTAAAAAGCATTGGATGATATGTGTTTTAGACCGCTCTTAAGATCTTGAATTTTATGCGACGGTCGCTTCTATGATGGTTTTCAAAATTCATATAAAGGTAAAAAGAATAACCTTTAGTGAAGTAGTGGTTAGGTCAGAGTTAATTTAACATGTTTATTAGACTCATTTCAAAAAATTAAATAGTTTTATCATCATTCATTTTTCATACATCATAGTATTGACACAAGAGTATGGTGATGTTGTATTAGTATTACACATCATTGAAGTGTGTCTCGAAACAATGACTAAGTCATCATGATGACTATTGAAGGTGATGATTACCGATAACATAATGAGGACATGTAATTATTTATGATGTGTGATTTTTGTCACTAAGTTAGTTAGTGATAATTGTAGATAATTATTTTTATTAGATCAGGTGGTGACATAAGAAGATATCCTGATGAAAAGATCCGCTGACAGTGTCAAATGATTAGCTGATTTTGTCGGACGCCCGTTTACAGCAACTGATGAAGAGGATCAAGGAGTGGTGGAGGGAATCGTATCCTTTTGCAGCAGTTTCAACAAGTTGAGTAGTTTAGAGGTGAATAAGAAACCAGAGCAATCTCTATCGAAAGAATGAACGCCATTTGTGACACCAAATGAACTTTTTTTCAGAAAGGCTAAAGTTGGAGACTGGCAAAATCATCTAAATGTCACACCAAGAACAGTACTCGGAGATTTCAGACTTGCATTCACGTACTCAAGAACATGATCCAATAAGGCCCGGTATGCATCAAGCCGTCACAAAAACATATATATCAAGAGTGTCATCCAAATCCAACTTTGCTAAGCCCTTCCATCCCTTGGCTGAGAAGTGATACAAACACATCCTCTACCTCATCAGATACACAATCTTACACCCGGACTCAACCATAGACATGGGGAGTAGCGAGTAAGGTTAATGAGTGTTCAATAGTGTGACATTAGGGTTTGGATCATCCAAGTGAGCGCAAGCGTAGAATTCAAGAAACGGCACGCAGACATGGGGATTACACGAAAGCAAAGGGTTGTTGTCGTCCATAACATTGTTAACACGGCGAGAAGTAGTGAAGTCGTAACTTGACCGATTTGTAATGCAGAATAGAAGAGCTTTGAGCCATGTCGTGCCTGATTTGGGAAAGCTTGTGATGACAATTTGATCTGATCTACCACGAAATTTTTCTTGGACTGATAGGATCCCGGGCACAACAAACTCATCAAACCAATAGCCTTGGTACTGCTTCATACTTGCTGTCAAGCCTCTTCTGTTGTGGAATCTGCTGCATAACCCATTTTTGCTAGCTTCTTGCAGATACCGCTTCTGGTCGGAGTCGAAGGATGCAGCCATTGAATTAGATAGTACAGGGGAGAATATTAAGCTTCCACTAAGTGATCAATTTCTGATATTTGTGCGATGGTTGCTTGGAGATTCGAGATTGAGCTCTCTATACGTATGTAAAAGGAGATATTTTTTCGCACCAAATTTAATATGGCTGCACTAAACACGCTGTCTTAAGATAATGCAGAGAGTAAAAGCCTCAACGTCCCTCGGGAAATAAAGAAACCTTAAGGGTGTGTTTGGTTTAAGGAAAATTTGATGGAAAGGAAAATGTGGAGGAAAATTGGTAAAATCAAATGTTTGGTTGAGATGAAAAAATGAGATAAAAAAATAATGTGGAAAGTTATGAGGAAAATTAAGGTAAATTAAAAGGAGTTTTGAAATTTTCCTTCAAAATTTTCATTCTTAACCGACTAAAGCAAAATAAGATGGAATTCATAATGAATTTCACTTTCCATCAAATTTTCCTTTCCGTACAATCTTCCCTGAACCAAACACAGCCTAACTGTGTTAAGACGCGGATCAGGGTCATTGTGGGCCCATGGTGTGAAAATGCTCATTTGGAAATAAAAAAATTATCAACAACGGATTGATCCAATAATTTAAAGTATTGTTTTATAAATTAGTCGGATCCACACTCAAAATTAATTGACAATGAGTAAGAGAGTCTAACTATATATTAAGATCATTTTAGAACTTTCAACGAGCGATGTGGGATAATATCACTATGCTCACAACTCTCTATGCTCAACATGTTTATCCATTATGAGTTCGAACTTTCTTAATAACTTAAAGACTAATTTACATTAGGAAGCGAAGATGGGAGAGAGCAACACACGATTGGAAGCAAGTCCTTCGGAGTCAATCTAGAGTGGACATAGTCTACTACGTGGCTGTGGACACCGTCAATCAAAAAGTAACATATGTCATATTAAAAAGTCAAAATAAAACGTGACAATTTATTATTGATTATGAACCAAAGTCATCAATAAAAAAAAATGAATGACAATAAGATGAAGTGGGTGAGGCAGTGACCCTGTAGTTGTATAAAGCATGAAGTGGAACCCATATACCTAGATAAGGTACCAATATCCTTGAATTTTTGATAAGTGATCCCATCGATTCTTTCCCTCTTCTCATCATCTAGATAGTTCCGCCAATCTCCAATTTTCGCCTTTCTAAAAAATGTGTCATTTGGAATTGCAATTGGTATTCCGTCGATAGAGCTTGCTTTGGTCTTATTCACCTCCAAGTTACTTAATTTGTCGAAGCTACAAAAGGACACAATTTCATCTACGACCCCTTGATCCTCCTCGGCCATTGTAAAGGGCTGTCCGATGAAATTCGCCAATTTCTTGACATTGTAAACGGGTCTTTCTATCAAATCTTCATACGCTATAGTCAAAATTGTATCCGGAGATTTCAGGCTTGTTTTTACATACTCGACGACATGATCCCAGTAAGCCCCACAGTGAACGAATCCGTCGCAAAACATGTCGAATGTATCATCCAAAGGCACCGTCGCCGCGTCCTCCCATACATTAACGGCAAAGTGCCAGCTTGAGACAAACACATCTTTCGGATCCCACATCACATATACGATCTTACACCCAGACTCGATCATAGACTCCGGAAGCAGCGAGTAAGGAATGTGGGAGCCGAAAAGCGCCATATCCGGGTTCGGGACACCCAAATGCGCCGTGGCGTAATTCTCCAGAAACGGCACGCAGACGTGGGGATTACATGACAGCAAAGGATTAGGGTTTCCACCATCAACTTGTTCAACGCCAGAAGCAGTGAAGTCGTAGACCGGTTGGTGATGCAGAAAAGAAGAGCTTTGAGCCAGGCGGTACCTGATTTGGGGAAGCCGGCGATGACGATATGATCCGATCTGCCACGGAAATTTTCTTGGACGGATAGGATCCCGGACACGACGGAGTCACGAAACCAGTAGCCTCGGTACTGCTTCAGCTCACTGAATGGAGTCCATCCTCGTGTGTTCGGCATGGCTGAGACGATCTTATCAAAATCAAGGGCTGATGTGGAGTCTGCTGCAGACCCGTTGTGCTTGCTTCTTGTTGACGTCTCTGCTGGTTGAAGTGGGAGAAAGCAGCCATTGAATTAGCTGGGGGGAGTACCTAAACTTCTGGCAAGTGATTTATTCTGGTCTTTATTTTGGTGACCTCCGAACAGTCCATACCCTTGTGTTACCATCACGACTTCAACTCTCATATTTCATCAGTCATTTTTAAGGGGATTGTGTTTACTTGCCCGTGTACACCACAAATAATAAATCAACACGTTATTTTGTCTTTTCAATCCTACATGGGACTATTTGTTATTAACAGTGTTGTTGAACATATTAAGTGGTATTATCCCACATCGCCAAGTACAAGCTCTAAATTGATCATAATATATAGTTGGGGCTCCCCCACTCATTGCCAATTGGTTTGAGTGTGGATCCGACTAATCTACAGTGAAGAGTGAGCTTCTAGCTTCGCCGGACCTCCGGTAACTTACAAATCGGAGAAGAAGTGATTGGAAGATGGGAGAGAAAGAAGCAGGAGCGTTGTTTTTGTTTTTTTTCCAGAGAAATCAGTTACAGAGTTTGTTATATGGGGTTGTTACATATTTTCCCATTTTCTATTCTAGTCCCTGTAGTTAATACATTGATCACTAGATCCCCAGCTCGATCCTGTGTTGTTAGATAAGCTGCCAAGTGATGATGCTCTTCACCCCCCGCAAGCCCAGCATGGAGGAAGTTTGAGATGCTGAGCTTGGAAAGTAAGAACAGAACAACATCACCAGCAAGAGGCTTAGTAAAGATGTCGGCTGGTTGATGATCAGTGGAGACATGATGAAGACTTAGAAATCCAGTGGAAACGAGTTGTCGAACAAAGTGGCAGTCCAACTCGACGTGCTTTGTCCGCTCATGAAATACGGGATTCTTGCCAATATATAAAGCAGCATGGTTATCACAATGTAAATGTATGGGAATGGGGATAGAGACCTCCATGTCTTGAAGGAGACGATGAAGCCAAACCACCTCGGAACTGGCATGAGCCATGGCCCGATACTCGGATTCAACAGATGATCTGGAGATGGTGTGTTGCTTCTTAGTTTTCCAAGAGATCAAGGAGTCTCCAAGCTTGACACAATATCCTATGAGAGAGCGTCGAGTAACGGGGCATGCCCCCCAATCCGCGTCGCAGTAAGCAGAAAGTGTGAGAGGAGCTGAAGCCGCGAAGAAGAAACCTTGCCCGGGTGCCGCCTTGATATATCGAAGTAAATGATGCGCAGCTTGCATATGATCCATTGTTGGAGCCTGCATAAATTGGCTGAGAATATGAACAGCGTAAGCGAGATCCGGCCGTGTGTTTGTCAAGTAAATAAGCCGTCCAACGAGCCTCCGGTAGCTGGTAGAATCAGGCAAAAGAGAAGCTTTCGACATGCCAAGTTTGTGCTTGGTGTCAATTGGGATCTTAGATGGCTTACAATTCAACATTCCTGAATCAGTAAGAATTTCCAAAGCATATTTGCGTTGGTTGAGGAAGCTACCAGACTCAGATCGTGTGACTTCCAGCCCCCAAAAGAACTTGACAAGCCCAAGATCCTTGATTCTGAACTCATTGTGAATGAAGCTTTTGATGCTGGTAATGAGCAGCTCGGATGTACCAGTGATGAGTACATCATCGACATATACTAGGAGGATTACAAAATGTCCATCACGGGCCAAGGTGAACATTGAGTAATCATTTAGGCTTTGACGAAAATCATAGGCTATCAAAGCATCACTGAATTTTTGGTACCATTGTTGCGATGCCTGCTTCAAACCATAGAGGCTTTTCATCAATCGACATACCTTTCCTTGTGTTTTTTCAGTTTGATAAAAACCAGGTGGAAGTTGCATATAAACCTCTTCATGTAGATCACCGTGAAGAAATGCATTGTTAACATCCAACTAGTAAATTGGCCATGATCTCATAGCTGCAACTGCAAGGAGAGCTCGCACTGTAGTCATCTTCACCACTGGTGCAAACGTGTCTGTATAGTCGATCCCCTCACCTTGGGTGAAGCCTTTGGCAACTAACCGAGCTTTATATCACTCAATGGTCTCGTCAGAAAGGAGCTTGGTTTTATATACCCATTAATAGCCGATTGCCCGCTTGTTCAAAGGAAGAGTAGTGATCTGCCAAGTGTTGTTCTCTTCAAGAGCATTTATCTCATGTTCCATGGCTTTGCACCAATGTGTCTCTTTGGTAGCCTGAGAGTAACTTTGTGGTTCATTGATAGCCAGAATCTAAAGGGCAATATGCTGGTAAGAGGCAGAGCACTTGGCATAAGACACGTAGTTTGATATAGGGTATGGTGAAGTCTTTTTAGAATCTGTCATGCAGACATAGTCACCATGCCACTGAGGTCGTTTACTTGCCCGTGAAGATCTCCTAACTTGGGAACTTCTGGTTTGTGTAGTATTTGAAACATCTGAGATATTAAGTATCTCAGTAACTGGCTGATCTGCAACTGGCTCAATGTCACCTTGAAGACATGGAGTTTTTGTGTCCTCATACATGCCATTCGTAATGGGAATAAGCATAGGAACTGACTGCTGCATGAAGGCTTTGTCCTTAAATGGCATGATATGCTCCACAAAAGTCATGTTCCTGTTAACAATTACTCGCTTGGTTGCAATGCACAAGATTTTATATCCCTTTTGCCCATATGGATAACCAAGGAAGATACAAGGTGCAGCTCGAGGATCAAATTTATCATTAGAACCATCAACAATGGTGGCATAACATAAGCAACCAAACACTTTCAAGTGATCAAGAGATGGCTTGGACTTGAAAAGTATCTCATATGGTGTTCTTCCTTGTAGCACAGTAGAGGGCATTCTGTTGATTAAGTAAGTGGAGGTGAGAATACAATCTCCCCAGTAACATTTTGGAACATTTGAGTGATGCTTGAGAGCTCTTACTGTCTCGAGAAGGTGACGATGTTTTCGCTCCACCACACCATTTTGTTGTGGTGTATAGGGACAACTCATCTGCTGTAAACACCCCTTGTGTCTGAGGAATTCATTGAGCTTGCTGTTAAGAAATTCTTTCCCATTGTCACTCCGGCAGCTTTCAACTTGTGTATGAAACTGTGTTTCCACCATGACAAAGAATTGTACCACCAGCTCCAACACCTGACTTTTTTCTTTCATCAAATAGCTCCAAGTGCACTTGGAATAGTCATCAACCACTGTGAGAAAGTACCTGGCTCCAGAGGTAGTTGGTGTCCCATAAGGACCCCAAACATCAAGATGCACAAGTTGGAAAACATGGTCACTTTTACTGGTGCTTAATGGGAAAGACTGCTTTGTTTGTCTTGCCAAAGGACATATGGCACAATGAAATTCTTTTACAAATTTCTTATTACTAAGTTTCATCTTAGGAAAAAGCAAACTAATCTTGGACAGTGGCATGTGGCCTAATATGTGATGTAAGAGCTCTATACTCTTAGCTTTATTCATAAATGTCATGCTCTGTGCATTTCTTTCATGCTTCACTTGGTAAAGCCCATTTTGCATTTCACCAATCTCTATTGTTGTCTTGGAGACTTGGTCCTGTAAAACGCATTTGTTTAGGTGAAAACTAACCACACGCTGAGTATCAGCTATGAGCCTCTTCACAAATATCAAATTAAACTGAAACTGAGGTATATAGAGTACCCCATTCAAGGTTATCATATCGTTAACCTTGCATTTTCCTCCATGTGTTACTAAACTTGTGGCTCCTGTTGGCAGTAGAACCTTACACTGATATGGCAACTTATTCAACTTAACGAATAGTTCCTCAATGCAAGCTATGTGATCCGTAGCTCCACTATCAATGATCCATGAGTGCATAAGCAAGCAAGTCGAATTTAAGCATGCCATACCTGACATATGCATAGTTTTGTTGTTACTGTCACCACTCTACTGCAGTAAGGCCAACAATTGTTTTATCTGTGCACCAGTGAGCTGAGGGACACACTCTACTGTGTTGCTCAATGGCGTTGTTGGCGCAGGATCTACTACGACACTATTGGCTGCTGCCCTTGCTCCTCCACCATAAGGACCATTTATTGGTGCCTCTGTTGGCTGTGCATTTCCTTTGTAAAAACGATGTCCCGGCGGATAACCCACTAATTTGTAGCAGACCTCCCTAGTATGCCCGGTCATCTGACAATGTGTGCAAAATAGATTCTTTTTGGCTTGCTTACTGGTACCGCTTCCTCTTTTATTCTGATAGTTGCCTCCAGAGTTACTCATATTCTTGCCATAGTTCTGATTTTGAACATACATCGCGGAGCTTTCTGTGCAAGGCAATTTGATCAAACTCTTTTGTGTTTCATCTTGCAGCGCCATGGCGTACACTACATTTAAGCTTGGCAGAGGATTTATGGCCAGAATGTGAGTTCGCAATGGAAGATAAGACTCATTTAGTCCCATCAAAAACTGCACTATCTTCCTTTTCTTGACCTTTTCAAGAATGTAAGTGAAACATGTACAACTCTCACCATGTGTACAACTAGGTAGTTCCTTCATGGCATCAAGTTCCTCCCACATATCCATCAGCTTTTGATAGTATCCTGCCAATGTCAGGTCTCCCTGTGTGAAGTTACCGATGTCTCTTTCCAAGCCGAAAAGCCTGGTTTCATTGGAACCGCCCATATGCACCTTCAATGTCCACCAAGCCATCACAGTATCTTTCGCATGGAGGATTGTCCCAGCAATGCCTCTTGACACCAAACTAATCAGCCACGACATCACGACATCATTACACTTCTACCATTTCAACTGTAAGCCTACGTCCGATGGCTTTGGATGGTCTCCCCGAACAAAGCCTAACTTGGACCTTGCCGAGAGCGAGATCTCCATCGAACGCCTCCACTTTGTGTAGTCCTCCGGCCCTGTCAGAACATCGCTGACGATGCTAACGCCGGTCACTTCGTTGCTGCCAACATAGTAAGGATCGTCTCCGGTTGTGACGCGATTCACTCGCTGCGCTTCCTCTTGTCTCGACGCATCTTCCATTCTTCCAGCCATCTCTTTCAACTCTATCTGTTTCTACACGTCGTGGTGTCGAAACCAAGACCCTCTACCACGTGACGTGTTGAAAAGTTAAAATGACACGTGACGATTTATCATTGATTTGAAATATTTTTTAAATTTTTCAACGCATCACGTAATGATTTTTTATTGATGGTATCCACCGCCACGTGATGGACACAATACACCTAATAATCTCTCATAAGTATACTAAAGTAATTTGATTTTATTGTTCTTTCACTGTACCATTGGAATCAAATTCCACACTACAGTAAAGTTATTCTTTTAGTCTGTGTCTCATTTAGTAAAATTTAATGAAAAGGAAAATTTGATGAAAAGGGAATTCCATCATGAAACTCTTTTAATTTTTGTTGTTTGGTTAGGAGTGAAAATGGTGGGAAAATGCTAAATCATTCTTTATTTTAAACAAATTTTCAATCATATTTCCACCTAATTATTCTAAAAACTTTCTTTCACATTTTCGCATAAACGTTCATTTTATTTTCCAACAAATTTTCATTTTCCTCAAATTTTCCCTAAACCAAACATAGTTTTAATATTCACCATGAAACAACTAAGGTTAATTTAAAACAACAAAAAACTATCTTTATATTAATTACGAGTAAAGGCACCCATCGTCCCGACGGTTCGGTTCGAAAAAAATTAAAAATCGAACTAAATTATTAGTCATCCCTTTTTAAAATATGAAACTGTAAATCGAACGATTAAAGGCACCCGTCGTCCCGACGGTTCGATTCGAAAAAAATTAAAAATCGAACCAAATTATTAGTCATCCCTTTTTAAAATATGAAACTGTAAACCGAACGATTTTTTAAAATTTGAAACCGAACCGAACCGCAGGAAGCGTCGTACGGACATCTTATTCTGTTACATTAATACAACATCATGAAAACCACCTGGTCTAATAAAAATAATTATCTACAATTATCACTAACTAACTTAGTGACAAAAATCATACATCATAAATAATTACATGTCCTCATTATGTTATCGACTATCATCGTAATCATCACCTTCAATAGTCATCATGATGACTTAGTCATTGTTTCGAGACGCACTTCAATGATGGATGTAGGCATGTAGATTAATTGCTTTCTAGAATTTAACAAAAAAATCATCCTATGTTTCTTGAAATTTATAGGGACAGTGGAGTCTATTGTGGGTGGATCAATGATGGAACATATTAGGGGTTTCCGCTGCTTGAACTCTCGAGAAAAAGCTAACAGAGTTCATTCTAAAAGTAAATTGTGCACTATTTGAAGCACAATACTGATAGTCTACAGCGTATTTAACTTCAATTCCAAGATCTCAGCAGGGAATGAAGAACATTTAGTAGCTACTGTGTACGTAGATATGGTATCATTTAAAAAGCTTCACCTGACATACTCATTAAGGTTTTATGATATTATTAACGTCATGGTTAAGTAAAGATCAGAATTTCTTATTGGTAGCGATTGCATGGTACAGTTCATATGAGCATTATTACTAATTCCGTAAATAATATTTTTAAAGTTTGTGCCAACAACATGAGTAAGTTAAAGTGTACATAACATGAAAATGCATATACAGATGGTGATGGTAAAGAGAAACAGCTAAAAGCACAGGCTGGCTGGCTTCACTTAGTTTTGTAATAAGTTTAAGAAAGTGTTGTTATGCTGCTGTAGGGTAGGAGGGTTCCATGGCAATGCCGCAGAGGCCTTCAGCAGCATCCACGCCTCGCTGCATTCTAATGAATCCCTCCTCGCCCCAAGA
>NQLW01001319.1:274695-316180 GCA_002312845.1 Kalanchoe fedtschenkoi | reverse complement strand
GAGTTGGTTCAAAATTATGATACTCTTATTCAGAATCAGACCACAGGTTATCCTTTAAACCCATGTCGGCCACATGATCTTGAAAGAGACTGGGTGGTAAGCCTTTAGTAAGTGGATATGCTAACATAAACTTAGTACTTATGTGTTCAACCATAATAGCCTGATCCTGAATTCTATCTTTTACAACATCCCATTGTGTTTCTTTCTTTTAATGGCAAAAGCTTCTGGTTGAGTCATATACACATTTTCAAGAAGTCACCATTAGGGAATGCGGTTTTAATGTCCATTGGTGTAGCTCCAAACATAATGAACGACTAGCGCCATAACTATTCTTAGTGAATCTTTCTTAGAGACGGAAGAGAAAGTGTCAACATAATCAATCCTTCTCTTTATGTAAAGCCTTTCGCAACAAGTCTAGCCTTGAATCTTTCAATGTTCCCTTTAGAGTCATATTTAATTTTGCAGATCCATTTACAACCTTTTGTTTTGACTCCGTTGGGAGTTTTTACTAAATTTCAGACATCATAAGTGCTCGTAGGCTTCATTTCATCTTTCATGGGTTCAAACCACTTTGATGAATCCTTAAACAACATGACACTCTTAAATAAAGTGGTATCATCTACTTTTCCTATTCATGCACATCTTCATTTAAGTACATAACATAATCATTAGGGATGGCAGACCTTCTTTCTCATTGTGATCTTCGTAAAGGTTCATTAGTTATCACAGGAAATTTATAAAGTGTCATAGGAAACTAGTTTGTTTGTTACTCATTATTAGGCATAATATGAATAGTTGCTGAGCCTTCAGTCAGGGAGTCTTCTTCAGGATTCAAAACTACAGGTGTAATTATTTGAGTAGCAGGAATATGTATCTCTCGGATTATTGGTAAAACCTCCTCAAGATTAATTTTCTTACTTTTTAAACTCCCACCGATTTCATCATTCTCATAGAATAGTGTGTTTCCACAAACTTAGTAGTGTGGTTTGGATAGTAAAATTGATACCCCTTTGACCTACCAGGATAATCAATAAAATAACAACTTACAGTCTTAGGATCTAATTTTTCGATCTGTGGATTAAATAGTTTAGCTTCAGCAGGATAGCCGCAAACTCGCAAGTACCTTAAACTCGATTTTCTCCCAGTCCATAATTCATAAGATGTCTTAGGGACTGATTTACTAGGAACCCGATTAAGTATGTGAGCTGCTGTTTTTAAAACTTCCATCCATAAATTTACCAGCAAACTGAAGTAGCTTAGTATACTTTATACCATGTCCGTAAGTGTATGATTTCTCCTTTCAACTACTCCATTTTGTTGAGGTTCGCCCATTTACTTGAAGATATTTAGCGAACGGGCTAGGAATTTGTCCGTATGGAACATGTCTCCCATAATATTCTCCACCTCGATCTGATCGCACGACCTTAATCTTAGAATTATGTTGATTTTCTACTTCAGTCTTAAATATCTTAAATGTCAAGCGATTCAGATCGGTCATGGATTAGAAAAACATATCCATAACGGGAGAAATCATCAGTAAACGTAATAAAGAAGTCATATCCATCTATCGATGTTACGAAAAATGGTCCACAAATATCAGTGTGGATTAATTCTAAAGGAACCGTACTTCGTGTGGCTCCTTTATTAATTTGTTTAACATACTTTCCTTAATGCAGTCAATGCAAGCATGAGAATCAGAGAAATCAAAGGGTTGAAGTATCTCTTCTCTAATGAGACATTCTATTCTCCCCTTCAAAATATGGCCTAAACGACAGTGTCATAATTTTGATGAAGTCTCATTATATTTATCACGCTTGCGCTTATTTAAAACATCATCACATACATTTAAGAATAAAGAAGATTCATTAAGTAAACTCATATAAAGTTTGTCATGTCTAGTAGCATGACGAACAATATTGTTATCAAAATAAATAACATACTTATTATTTCCAAACGTACAAAGAAAACCATCATTATCTAAAAGAGAAATGAAAACTAAGTTTCTTCTAATGCTAGGAACATAAACTACATCCCAAATAAGAAGGATGAAACCATTCTCCAAACCTAATGGGAGTGATCCAATAGCTTCGACTTCAGCTTCTTTACGTTCGTCGCTCTGAGACTTCTCCTCCCTTTTATTAGTGTCTGCACAGTATGGAATCCGTGTAATGAATTTGTAACGTGCATAGTGGCACCTGAGTCAATCCACCAGGAATTCACAGAATAATCAGGATAAAGGGATTCCTCAATGAAGAAAATTTCATAATTACCTTTCTTAGCGAGCCAATTCTTAAAGCCCGCACATTCCTTCTGAATGTGTCCCTCTAACTTACGGAAGCGGCAAATAAAGCCCGCAAATTAAAGATGGAGCAGCTGCCTTAGCCTTTTTATGTCTTGAAGGGCTAGGCTCCACCTTAGGAGAGAAATCAAGATTCTTTTTGGCTTTATTGACAGCCTGATGTTTCTTTTTGCCAAGGCCAACATTATGCACTTGGTCTTTCTATTTTGTGAAATTCTCTATTCCTCTTGGACACAATATCTAATTAATTTTGTTATAGTCCACTTATCTTTCCAAATGTTGTAATTTATCTTAAAAGCATTATACTCCTGAGGAAGCAAAGTCATGATAAAGTGAACTAAGAATTCATCAGTAATTGGCATGTCCCATAGTTTTCAGCTTAGCTGCCATATCGGACATACTCATAATGGGCTCCCTTTTACTTCCAGAGTCATCATATTTAGTGCTCAACCTTTTCAGAGGGTGTTGGCATAAACTTTTGAGAAACCTTTAAATTGTTCCTCAACTTTAGCAAGATAGTCACTAGCATTCTCTGAGTTGGGAATTGCTCCCCTGATGGCATCACTTAAGTGGTTTTCATCACCATAAGACATAAACGGTTAGACCGCTCCCACCTTTGAGAATTGGCATAAAAGATAGCCTTCTTATCAACATAATTCTCTTCATTAATATTAGGAGGAGCAAGAGCAGTCTCATGTAAGGCATAATCTAAATGAAGAACACTCATTACCATCTCAATTCTTTCTTTCCAAGTAGGAAAGTCACTGTTGTTAAGCTGATCAATGCCAGCAATGTGGCTAACAATGTTTGAAGCATGAAGAACTGAATCAGAAAAGAAACATTATTAGTAAATACAAGGAAGCAGGAGAGACAATCATGAAATTAATCCTATGTTCGTCTGATTAATTACATGCTAATGGCACTTCTAGTCCAAATCACTATTGGGCATAATTAAAAAAGAACTTTAAACAATTAATTAAGCAGAGAATATTAATAATAACACTACATGATTATAATCAATGTTGGTCACAAAATAATCATGAAATATTAAAATTAATTACATAAATTTCTATATCAAAAGTTGACTCTCTAATTAAAACATCTCGTTGGTTCCGTTTTAATAAGAGATAATTAATATTAAGTAATAATAATAATAATTTTTATATATATTTGAGTACAAGCTGCGTACTCAGCTAAGCATAAACTATAATTTTCAGCAGTAAACATAATACATATAATTTTATAATAAAATAAAATTAAAATGTAACAAAATATTACTGCAGGAAAAATTAAAAATAACATCATGCCCCTACAATTTTTAGGATTTTAATTTTCTGTTATCATCTGCAGGAATATAACCACAGGTGCCTGAATCTAAACTAAACATAAAATTAAGCTAAATAGATATGAATATGAAAGAAAACATAAACAAATCTCATCTGATTTTAAACGAAACATACAACAGATCCAGATCTAAATGAAACGAAACATGAAACAGATCTAGATCTGAAATCTAACACCTCTAACTGATCATCTTAGGGTTCACGTTTAGGCTAAGCAGACTACTGATAACAAATGTTAGAATTGAGTATACATCAGACTTAGGAAAATATCATATTGCGTTAACTTAGCCTAATAATATGAAAATTTAACCTTATTGCGGAAATAGAAACTGAACGGTATTTGAGGATAAAGATATCATCTGTTTGATTTCTTCAAATTGTTACAGATGACTTAGCTTTGAATTGACGCAGGCTTCTCAGACGGCGACGACCTTCCAATCGCTTCAGCACCACTTTTTGTTCGGAATTGAAACTTGAGTTTTTTTTTCTTCAGAGAGTAACGTACATCTATTGTTTTTTTCTAATTGCAGGTGCTGAGCAACCGGGGACCGAACCCTAATTGTTGAAAAAGACTCCCACCAATCATGCACTTAAGTGACAGACCTTACTTGGGCCTGAGATTAAATGGTGGTTGTGTTTTGCTTGCTACTCGAATGTCTCACGCGGAGGCTCTGGTTGTATCGGCGCCAATCCTAAGGTGGCTCATTCAAGGCAGGCTCATCTGGTGCTTCCCTCCGCCGTATGGTGTCGCTGCGGGCGGCTGGGCCAAATTGAATCGGACTTGCAGGCGAGACCACATCGAATGCAGCTTGTTTTGAAGAATATGGAAATCGTACCTTGCAGCTGCTTGTCATGGGCCAAGACTGCTTAATAATTGAAGTATATTGAGTAAATCAGTTGTTAAATTAAATTGATATGGTTTATAAAACAATAAGTAAAAATAAGACAAAAAAATCTCCTTACTCTCACAACAACAGTAACCATTACATTCATCATTGCCATCATCACATACATCAGAGTCATAATTATTAATTCTTTCACTTTTCCTAACATATAATTTCTTCTATTATCTATTGATGTCTCTTAAAACTTGATAATAGAATGTCAAACGTCTAAAGTCCATAAAAATTGTTGTTGCCCGCTCAAATTCAATTTCATAGCAGATCATTTAAATTGCTGTCTTAATTATGGGGAAAACGGATATACCCTGTCAGGGTACACAGCTTATATACCCTAACGGATAAAACGACGTCGTTTAATCCTTCGTTTTTCTCCTTTTGCCCCTTCCATCCCCATCGATCGATCTCGGCTTCTTTCTTCCCGGCCGACGGCGCTCTCATCGATCGATCGATCTCAGAAGTCTCAGCCTTAACTTCGCTACATCGGTTTCGACTTCGGATTTCTCAGGTGAGTTTTCTTCACAATCCCTAATTTTGATTTCTAGTAGGGTTTGGGTTCGGGGTTTCGATTGGAAGCCGTATTAGAGTTTTGGCTTAGGATTGATCCCTTTATAATGTTAGGGTTGTAAGAAGTGAATTGAAGAAATGAAAGAGAAACTGAGACTCTTTCGTGGGATTAGACTGTGGCTGCTTGCAGGAGTTTTCTAGCTGCCGTGAGTGACTTACAGGGATGCTCAAACTTGTTAGTGCTGTGTTTGTTTTTTGCTAACAATATGGCTTGTGTATGTGGTCTTCAGCTGTGGTTATGTTAGGCTTGTGGCTGTCTTTTGTATAGTCTTAGCTTTTTAAGAGTTTATTTTTGTTTGATATCGAGTCTTTTTTTACCCCCTTTGAAATCTGTTTCCTAAATCGAAATAAACTCACCTAGTTGTTTTTTGTATGATATCGAGTCTTTTGCATTTCAGGTTCTTCATATTTGGTATTAGGCGACATGTTGCTTGAGCTCTAATATTGAGTCTTATGCTGTTTGAAGTGTATATAAATTACTATTTTTTAACAGTACATAAAAGTTTATATTTGTGGACATTAATCATCAGGTTATGAATCCAGAGTATACCCGTTTTGAAGATGAATCTATTTCAAGTCATAACATACTAGAGGATATTGCAAGGCAGATGGTATTAGTACATAATGATGCAGCTCAAGATGCTTATTGTGAAGAAAATTCAGATTCACTCCTTGGGAAGTCTTTTGATACTGTGGATGAAGCATATGCTGCCTATAATCAATATGCTGCGAGAAAAGGATTTGACATTCGAAAAAATGATTCAACAAAGTCTCGATGCACTGGAGAAATAATTAGGAAGGAGTACGTGTGTAATAAGGAAGGGTTTAAGAATATGGATATGAGTATTTGGAGTTTGGGGATGTGATGGTATTTGATGTCACATACAGAACAAACAAGTTCAAGATGCCATTTTCACCGTTTGTTGGAGTCAACCATCATCGTCAAAGTGTATTATTTGGTGGAGCATTACTTGATGACGAGACGGAGAATACATTTGTCTGGCTGTTTGAGCAATTTCTGAAATGCATGCATAGTAAGTCACCTAAAGCCATAATTACTGATCAAGATATGGCAATCCGTAATGCAGTTAAGCGTGTATTTCCTGATGTTCACCAAAGGAATTTGAAGAGGGATGGGAAATACTAAATAGAAAATATGAGATTGGGGAAAAAGGTTGGTTACCTACCATGTACAGGGATCGTGAATATTGGGTTAAGTGTTATTTAAAAAATACATTCTTTGCTGGCATGACTACTAGTGGTCGAAGTGAGAGTATACATTCATTTTTTGATGGTTTTGTGAATTCAACTACACCATTAAATGAATTTGTGGAGCAGTACGATAAGGCAGTTGCAGCTCGTAGAAAATCAGAAGAGGATGAGGATTTTCAAACTTCAAACAGTCAGCCAGTGCTAATTACAGAACATGGAATAGAGAAGGATGCTGGAAAGTACTACACGAGATCTATTTTTCAACTTTTTCAACGCGAATGGATTGCTAGCTTATCATTAGAACATACGAAACGAAAAAGCAATGATAGTTGTATGTCATATTTTGTCAGGTCTGATATAGAGCAACAAACCGTGGAATATGATTCAGAGCAACAAACTGCAAAATGTAGCTGTGCTAAATTTGAGACAGATGGAATTCTATGTAAACATGTATTATACATCTTGAAGAAGAAAAAATTCAAGAATCTGCCAGTGACATATCTGCTGCACAGATGGACTGTTGGTGCCAGGTATCATACAACATGTAAACTTGTCAAAACAAGAGAAGCACGAGAAACTGTTGATGTGGTTAGTGCAGAAGAAAAATGGATTGCACGGACTATGTATAATCAGATTATTGGAGACGCAGAATTTTCTCCACCTATTTTCAGAGATTTTATTCGGGTTGCAAAGACGTTCATGACTCAACTTCAAAAAGAAAGAGAAGCTACTGAAAAAGTATTAACAGATGACACTTTGACACAAGCTGAGTCAGTTTTCGAAATTTCTCAAGTGGAGCTTCAACCGAGTCAATTATCTATATTGGATCCTCAATGTGATAGGAAAGTTAAAGGTCGTCCTAAAACTGCTTCAAGAATACCATCAGCAATCAAGAAGATTAAGAAGTATAAATGTAGTGGATGCAAAAAAAATGGACACAATAAAGCTACTTGTCCAGAAAAAAAGGTACTTCATGGCTTTTTTCTTACTGACGTATCTAAGTTATAGGAGAATGTGATTTTTACAACTGCTAGATTAATGTTTAATAACTATTACAAAACTGCTATTTTTTTCTACCACACTATTTTGTGTAATGTTTTTATTTTTCTGCCAGTGCAATCCTTGACAATCTTCTACTGCTTTCTTTAATTGATGATCAATATTTGCTTTTTTTAAGGATGATAGCCAGAAATCTGACCCAGCTCCCAGCGGTCGCCCAACTGGTGGTTTCCCAGATGCTCCACATTAGGCGAGATCACTACAGCCTGCTGCGGTGGTTCACTATTCCTGCTGGCGCGCCCAGTCCCTGCACAATGAAGAGCCCAGTCCTACGTAATTTCATCACCATTAAAATTGTTAGTAGAGAAATGTGCCATTTTGTGGTGCTTATTGTGATTAAGTCGAAGGTTGTGCCTTTAATTTCACTCACAAGCTCTGGGAATATTTCTTTTTTCTTGGTGTTAAACATCAGTGCTTGGCTTTGGTATATTTCCTTTTTCTTGGTTAAGTGTTTCATTAGGGGTGGGAAGTAGGAGGGTTTGTTGAGTCATGGACTGCTCCAGGACAGTTGAACCAGAAATGGATACCCTGTGCTTCTTAGATATTCAAGCTTTGAATAAACAAGCTTGATTTAGGTACAGGCCTGAGATTGCACTAGCTTAGATTCTGCTAAAGATGAATTACATGAAATTTTTAAGGAAAATGAGGACAAAGCTGATGTTGAATATTGATGTGTTGCATCCAAATAAATCCAAAAATTTTAGAGCATTTACATCTCAGAGAGTGCACACAAAAGAGTGAGCTAGTTCTTGATAAAAAAAAGAGCAGGCTAGAGTTTCCATCGACATTGTGGACTCATTCCCATTTGGTGGCCGAAACTGGGGGTATGATAACAAGAGCAACTGGAGCTCGCACTGCATTTTGTACACAAAGCAGGTCCTTCCATTACACCAATTTACAACAGATCCAAAGATCTCAAATTGGACTAGCCAATTTTGTGCATGCAATATCGAATGCTAGGCTCCAGCTCTTCCACTCGCTCGCGGCACAAAACTTGGGTTTCAAGGTCTCCATATTTCCCAAGTTCCTCATACATAGCCCTGTTACGTGTAAATTTGATCAAAAAAAATCCCATGATCATAGTTCACTTGAACATCAAGTAAAAGATAAAAACAAGTACGTAATGATGCTATAGCTATCAGAATGAAGTTGACCTCTGGCACTTTTGAAATTAACCAATGCCGTTTCTCAGTTCTTATCTTGCTTAAACAGTAAGTTTCCTTTCATATATGAAGAATAGGCTTATTATTTAACACAAAAATGGCCTAGGTCAGAATCTAAGAGTTCAAGAAGAAGTGTGATGAGCATAGGCAGATAAAACTCAGGTGAGTTTATTTCGATTTAGGAAACAGATTTCAAAGGGGGTAAGAAAAGACTCGATATCAAACAAAAACAAACTCTTAAAAAGCTAAGACTATACAAAAGACAGCCACAAGCCTAACATAACCACAGCTGAAGACCACATACACAAGCCATATTGTTAGCAAAAAAAAAAAACAAAGCACTAACAAGTCTGAGCATCCCTCTAAGTCACTCACGGCAGCTAGAAAACTCCTGCAAGCAGCCACAGTCTAATCCCACGAAAGAGTCTCAGTTTCTCTTTCATTTCTTCAATTCACTTCTTACAACCCTAACATTATAAAGGGATCAATCCTAAGCCAAAACTCTAATACGGCTCCCAATCGAAACCCCAAACTCAAACCCTACTAGAAATCGAAATTAGGGATTGTGAAGAAAACTCACCTGAGAAATCCGAAGTCGAAACCGATGTAGCGAAGTTAAGACTGAGACTTCTGAGATCGATCGATGAGAGCGCCGTCGGCCAGGAAGAAAGAAGCCGAGATCGATCGATCGATGAGAGCGCCGTCGGCCGGGAAGAAAGAAGCCGAGATCGATCGATGGGGATGGAAGGGGCAAGAGGAGAAAAACGAATAAGGATTAAACGACGTCGTTTTATCCGTTAGGGTATATAAGCTGCGTACCCTGATAGGGTATATCCGTTTTCCCCCTTAATTATTCTGAAAGTTGAAACTAAAAAATTTAAAAGTTACGTTAATGTTATTAAAGTAATTATGTCTCATGTACTACATATATTAATTATGTCTCATGTACTACATACATTAAAGTAAAATTAACAGTAAAAGATAAAAAAAAGGTATATTGATACTTCACTAATAAATAATCACCGTTAATAGAAAGTTACCCCATCAAAGTGTGTCTCAAGATACTTGCAATATTCACTCAGGATAATATAGTATAATCACTTTGTACTCGAACAATAAGAAGAGTGCGTCACAAACTTCTTCAGTTTGCTGATCTAAAAATTTAAGATGACAAGAAATTTAAAGACTAGAAAGCTATGCATTGAAGAGAGGGAAAGGGGGATAAGTTCCCTCCAAGCAGGCTTCCTGGGCAGAGAAAGGAAAATCAAACATAAAATTGTGTCTCAGCTCCAAAACTACAATTTTCTGATAGTTCCCTCCAAGCAGGCTTCTTGGGCAGAGGAGTTGGTAATCAAATGCCTGCATATTCCTATTCTTAAGCCGAGGAAAAGGAAAGGTCAGTGGGTGAAGTGGACTCCAAGCTGCCAGGGTATAACTCTAAACTTCCATGGCTACTTGAAAGGGTCAGTAGGTCTGGGCGGGTATGTAATCAGAGAAAGGGATGGCCAAGTGCTTCAAGGACGCAGATTGAATTTTGGAACCAATATTGATCAATTTTGTTCTCTTGTTTCTACCTTAATGGCTGCTATGACAGAAGTGAGAGCTAATAATATGAAGATTGATGAAATTCAGAGTCATTCACGGTGTGTTATTGAATGCCTAAAAGGGAACAAAGCTCCTCCATGGAGATGGATAAATTTGATGGAGAATTTGAGACAGATTTGTAAAGATATTAAGCTGGAGGTCATAGAGAAGGAAAGAAACCAAGCTGCAGTTGCTTTGGCCCGGGATGCGGAAGGAATATCTCTGGATCTCCTTCCGGTGACTCAGTTTGGTTCGGCTGTTCGGAAGGCTTTATCAGAAGACATGAGGGGTCTAAAGAGATGGTCCTGGATCGATTAAGGTCTATTTGCGTTTTAGATCGGAGTTCGGTTTGGTAGTTGGTGTCTGTAGCTTCGGCTGGCCGGTTTCCGGCGTTGTCGCCTTCCATGTTCAGTGCCGTCAGGCTTTTTATCCTTTATAATAAATTTCTGTTCCTCAAAAAAAAAAAAAAAAGGGGATAAGTTTCTGGGATGAATAATGAGAGGATTCCTTCGTATTTTAATATCAGGGGCTTCTCGTTGGTTTACAAAGACGGAAAGAATGCATACCCAACAACTATCCTTTATCTCTATTTTAAGGCGTGCAACTCTCCAAAACTGGAAAATCACACTCCCTCCTCCGCTTTGACAACAGTTGTTGTAAAACCGTTGCTCTCTTTTTTGGACTGAGTAAATAAATGAGATCGGCTAGACTATAGAATAACATGCACTTCCAAGGCTTATGCAGAGACTCTCAGAATTAATAAATAACGTATATGTTTGTCTCTAAGAGGCCAAACCCACCACCTCAACTGCACCAGCCTCGGTGATAATAGTGATCCCCCATTATCTCTTTATATTTCATTATACATAATTGTAAAATATACGCTATATATGTAAACTGAAATATCTTTTCCCAAGCGATATGATACAAACAAACCTAATTGATGAATATAAATCTATTTTTTAATAAATATAAGTTTATAAAAATGTCTAATAGTCAAATATATACTTCATTATTGATAGAATTTTAAAAATTCAATGGTTTGATTCCAGAGATATATGTACTAAACTACAACATGTATTAATTTTTTTTTTTCAGTTGAAGATTCCATGCTAAAAAATGTAACAAAATTTTATAATTTCTGGAAAATAAGAAACGAGGATAATACCAAACCCTAGGCAGTAAGCACGACAGCGCTGCCAGGCTTCTTAATCTTCTTCTCAGCAGTTTTGGAAATCAGCTTCGCCTTCACCACAACGGGCTTGGATGCCGGAAGCATCCCCTTCCCCAAGACCTTGAAGTACCCAACTGCGTGACGTCGATCATCGGCAGGTTGTCCGGCGTGGCCTTGTCCTTCACCTCCTGCGGCACGAGCGACCACAGCTTGTCGACGTTGACGATCGGGCAGTAGAACTTGTTGCGCAGCTTGTGGAAGTAGCGCATGCCGACCTTGCCGAAGTACCCGGGATGGTACTTGTCGAAGAGGATGCGGTGGTGGTGCATGCCTCCAGCGTTACCGCGCCCTCCGGGATGCTTGCGGTGCTTGCCGATACGGCCGTGGCCGGCGCTGACGTGGCCGCGCTTCTTGCGGTTCTTCCTAAGGCAGGTGGTCATTGGGTCGGCGACGGCGAGTGGTGGTGCAGTAGATGGAAATGGTCGTGCGGCGACGACAACATCTATTAATTATTTTCCTGATTGTTTCATAAATCATAGTCCAAACATAAACCATTTGTAGCAAATTCCCACAGATCATCGATAGTGAAGTTGTGGATATATGTGCCTTGTTCTCGACTATGGTACCTTGTGTGTTTGAACATCATATAATATTAAGTTATTCAACTCACGCCCACATTAAGATAGATGAAACATTGCAACTAAAATCAAGCCATTTTTCGTGAAGAAGTTTACCCATAACAGCAAGACGCGAGCTATAAAAGCAATATTTAGGTTGGATATTTTATGTCCATGTGCTCGGATTATATATCATGGATGTGTAAGGAGGAACTCTATCCTCTAACTACGATCTCTTTGCAACATTTACTAGTTGCGCGTCTCATAAATATGCATTATGGACATTTTGTCAGTTTGACCTGACCTTATTCAGAGATGTTGACTCTTCTTTACTTGCATTTTTTTTCAGCATCACTCAGTTCATAAAGACTGAAACTAACATTTTAAGAAAAATATTTATATTTAAGAAGATGGTCAAGACACTCGACAGCTTGTTTACACCATATTAAATAAAATCTTAGGTATCTGCACTTGGATGATTAGGTTATTGCATGAGACTTACTCTTGGGTTCTGAGTTACATTCCTAATTTGAGTTTGTAGATATGTTTTAACTCAAGTCCCTTAGTCAGAGAATCATTCAATTTGTCTTTGGATCCAATATAATTACTGACTACACTCTTTTAATACTCTAATCACTAAATATATTTTACTCTAAGTTGGATGTATTTTTTTGTTTTCTCATTATACTTGGTAGTACCAATGTATGTAATTGTTTGAACTCTTTGGTCACAAGTCTAGCTATATAATCATTAATTGACCCATAAAACTTGATTTTTCTCTTGAAAATTCATATATCTTTAAATGTAATGTACTCGACGATAATGAACATGTCATGTAAGTCATCAGTTAGTGACACCAGAATTGTGCACTTAGGCCACATGTAATTCTTCTGGAAATAGCAATATCGATACCTTTTGGATTAGATTATGTGGGCTTAGAAGGTTTTGACACCATCACCAAATATAGGCTTAGTCACTATCCATATCTTCATTTGGCTAGATCATCACCTGAGGTTGTGGCCCACAATTTATTTAAGTTGCCATGTTAGCTCTATTCTTGAGGTGTAAAGACCTCCAGTCTGGCACCCGACACTCTTTGTGCTTGAAACCCAGCCATGACATTGGTGTGAACTATATTTGATGCAATCCTGACGACATCGATTTCAGCAATAGTTTTAGCAACATCATCAAGGAATGAACCAATATTAGTAGGAGCTAGTACAGTAAAACAAGCAAGAACACCAATTAATAACAAGAAAGCTCCCTCTAAGATTAGTGAAAAGTAATTCTCTATGAACTCAATTTCACGCACTACATTTAGTAAAACTAATGAATCACTTAATACTCACACAAACAGGACTTGACGAGAGCTTCATCAGTTTGTTGACCCACAAACTTGTAAGGACCATAAAATAAAAGATCAAAGAGTTATGCACTGCAAGATTGTGTTCAAACATGAATGAAATGAGAGGAATGCCCCATGTATTTTAGCAATTCTTTTAGCGGTTAATAGAAGATTGAGGAAGTTCTTAGGCAACAACTAGTCTCTATCACTACTCCCAGGTGTGCAACTCTTGGAAACTGTTAGATTGCTACATCATTCCCTTTGAAGGCAATTAAAGTTCTCCTTATTGGGTTGAGTACAATGAACGAAATGGGTTGGATTGTAGAATAGAATAGATGAGGTCAAGCCCACTTCGTACACTGAGCATTGCGCCCGTCCTATTGCTTATCTTTTTACATAGTTTAAAACAAAGCTATATATAAAAAATTTACATATCTTTTCACAAACGATGTGGAATATAAACATACTTAATCAATGGAGATATACAATCTAACTCTATAAAACTTTCTCATAATTTTCTGTTGACAAATACGTACTTCGTGATTGATGGTTTCATAAAATAAATGATTAAATATACTTAATTATAATATTGATTAATTATTTTCCTAATAACTATATAATCCATAATCTAAAGATGAACCATTGTGTAACAGAAATAAAATAACGTAATTTTATGAAATTAGATCAGTTGACAACCACTTTAAATTGAGAACATTATCTTAATACACAAAAAACGATTGTATTTTAATTACAATATTTACTTATTTTAATTTTATTTATTGTCGTATATCACTTTAAATTGAGAAGCTTATCTTAATACACAAAAAATGATTGTATTTAAATTAAATTATTTACTTGTTTTACCTTTATTTATTGTGCTTAACTAAATTTAATTTTAGTAACATATATTCTTACAAATCCACTTGGTTAATGAAGAATTATTCATTACAATCAAATATGTTCGTTTTCATTTCTCTCACAATTTCATATTTGAATCGCCGCGAACAACTCTGAATTGTCATAAAATCCTTCGAATATCAACTCCAACTCATTTGTACCCCATCCGCCGCCGATACTCCACATCCTCACCAGATTAGATTCAATCCGGATTTTCTTCTTTCAATCACATAACACATTTATCTATCAGCCTCACCATGTTTATTTGAATTAAACTGGACTGGATTTGATTCCTCAATTTTGAACTACTATAAATTTTTTATGATGAAAAACCACTCATCCTAATTACGTTAAAGGATTCACGTCTCTCAATAACTTTGATTTCGATTAAGGGGTTGGATTAGGGAAGGAGAGCAGATCGTTGAATGATCAGAAGCAGAAGAATATGCCTTCGTACTCATCTTTCGGATACTAGACCATGTAGCTGTTGGGAATAGATGAATGAAAGTGGAGAGAAACTTTGTAGGAAACTCACACCTTGCTAGGAATCTCACTCTTTATTTCTTGGATGATTACAAATGACTACATGAGGGGGTATTTATACTTGTTACAAAGGGAAATGGATGGCTAGGATGAATTTCATCCGACGGCTACAATTTAAGACTCTAGATTTTTCCTATTATATTTTCTAGTATATTCCTAGTGTAGGACTCTCCATAAATTTCTAGATTTCTCCATACACTTCTCCTTATTTTGGGTCATGCTTCTTGGACTTCTTTTGGACTTTATTTAGTCACTTCTTTTGGACTTGATCTAGCCCAAAGACTTGGGCATTGATGTTCAATAGTAGCAATCCAAGTCTGCTGGTTTGTCTTGGCATTATAACGTCAAGTCATTGTGGACACAACAACCGGCTTCGGTGCAGTTTGGGCCTGCAGTGAATTGGCCTACGTTGACGGTGGGGGCATAATTGAGAGGAGGTAAAATTCTGATGTTGCCTAAGTTGGTTCCGCATTCAAAACTAATTGGCAATGAATGGGAGAGTCCAATTATACTTAAGGTGCAAACTTATGAGTTGTATGGACAATGTGGGATATATGCACCAACACGCCCTCACTGATCATTAGACAGACGAAACCGCATCTGACGGACGACACCGTATTAAATTAATATCTCGTAAGTGAGACCTCGTGCGGATGTAACTATTACGTTAGACCGATTTATCCACGGGTGCAGCTAAAACCCGTTCTCCTCATCTGACGGACTGTTAATAACAATCATAAATTGTCTGGTGATTTGGTTGGATCTGCTTTACGGTAGAATAAGAGTGGCGGTAATATTTTGTTGAAGAATGTGGACATAAATTCTTAGGGGAAGAGTGTGTATTCAATTCACCTCGAGATGGTCCAACCTCATGACACGGCTTCTGCTGCCTTATCTCAGCACAAGGACACATCCATTGTAAGCTCCATTTTCTGTGTGTTTTTGCATGTTTATATTTTAGTAATTTGGATTGCAGGATGTGTGTTGTGCTTGTAATTGTTTTATTGTTGTACAGTAAATACATTTGGATTTTCTTGATTTTTATTGGTGGGCATGAGTTTGGGTGTTTTTTGACAGTGAGCATGTGTTTACAATGTACAAAGTCGGAGCAATATTTTAGCAATATTTTATTAATTTTTGATAGCAAATATTTGTCTGTAGTCTAGGAGGTATTGCACAAAACTATTTTTTGATAATGAAAATGGATTTAAGATAGGTTTATAATTTTATAGTGATGAAGAAGAAGGAAAAATGTAGCCAAGCTGTAAATTAGAAGCAATCATATCATTCTCCAGTTCTGAATCGAACAATAATCGCAGTCAAGTTCTCGTCAACCTACCCACAGATATTAAACCAAAAACATTGGATTAATAGGGGTTCCATGAATATTTTTAGCAGTGAACAAATGAATTTTGGTTATCATAAATAGTATTGGAATGTTAACATATATAGTTTTGAATTTTATTGACATTGAAATATGTAATTTTGAAATTTTGGATAGTGAATATATAAAGTTTGGGATTCTTAACCTATATAGTTTTATTGAAGTTAACACTATTATAGTTTTTTTATATTTTGTGTTACAAATGTTCATCTCTTTTTTAACGGTTCATTTTTTGGTTTTTGCTGTGTTTTTCATGTGTAAACGTGGTTCATTTGTGCACATACACAAAATGTGCCTTGAAATGATATTAACAAAATCAACATCAAAGAATCGGCGCACATCACAATATGTAGATTAAAAATAGAAAAAATTGATGCACAATGAATACATACAACATTTGACGGTGAATAATAGTATACAAAATAATTTTATTTTTAATAAAAATTAGACTAAATTTTTTATAATTAATAGGGAAAAATTAAAATATGAATTATAAAAATAAAAATTCAGTGTTATGTTTTACCCATTTAGTAGGCTACTCTTGTTAATCAAAAGATATTTTTGCTGTAGATATTAATTAGTCCTCTTATTTAGGGGTATTCAGTGGTCCAAAACTAGACCGGAACCGGTTTGGACCGAAACTGAAATTGATATGTACTATGAACTGAAAACCGGACCGGATTTGAATCGGTCTAGACCGGACTAGATTGAAAAATTCCGGTTTGGACCGGATTAATAAAAAATTAATTAATTTTAATTAAAGTGTGAATTTAAAATAATTTTATTTATATATTAAATAAGATAAATATAAGTATTATAATAAAAATAAACTTTTTACTGAAAAATTACCAAACCGGTCCATTCCGGTCCGGACCGCCGGAATCCTGAAAATTGGTGGACTGAAGACCGTACCGGAATCCTTCAATCCGGACCGGTTCGGTACATTCTGATCCTGTTCCGGGTCATTTTTCGATCAGGATTGGATTTTGTACACCCCTACTCTTATTAATTTCGACTGGTTATCTAAACTATTAATGAATGAGATTGTTATCAAAAGAAGATGGTTCTCAACGGATTGATTTTTTTTCGAGCAATACTCCTTTTTGATAGTTTTATATTAAGACTGTCCTAACTTTTGGTTTGTTTTCAACAATACCATATTTTTTTAATTTAACTGGTAATACCAATGGATTGTACTAAATTTGAATTGTGCATGTCATGCTTTGATCTATGTTAGCACACACATGACAATCCACATCAGATTTGATAGAACAATCCCCTTGGTCATGCTGCCACAAACGTGTTAAATCCGTTGATAATACTTGCGGATCTTTTAAGCAAATACAATGGCATTATTGGTGAATAAATTTCCTATAATATTGTTCTCCTAAATCCATGTTCTTAATACAGAAGATCCGCAAATTTGGTAAAAGATTGAAATATGGTAAGGAAAAGTATTGAATAAATTAGGATAATTTATAAAATCTTAATTTCTAATCTCCTACCAAATCTAAACTATCCTAATTTATAAATACGTCAAAGTTAATTTAAATTAGGGGAATTAGGAGTCGTCAATCTTAAACTAATTTAGGAGAATTACCCTAATTTATAAAATCATCAGTCTTAATCTAAATTAGGAGATTATACACATTATCGGCTATCGTAATTTATAATCTCCTACCAAATCAAAATTATGCTCATTTATTAAAGGAATAAAACCCAAAAGGGGCCATGAACTATCACCACTTACCTAATTGCGGTCAGAACTACCACGATTTTCAAAAAGGGTGCGATGAAAAAAAAATTGTACTGATTTTCTAAAATAAAATTTGTCATTACATTCCTAACCTAATATTATTACAAGACTTAGATTTGTGTGCGAAAATTACGTCGTTTGGTTATGAAAATAAATTATATCATTTTAAGCACATAAAGAAAACAACGTCTTTTGATAACTAAATGACGTAATTTTTTCACACAAATTTAAGTCTTACAATAATATTAGGTTTGGAATATAATGGTAAATTTTAATTTAGAAAATCAGTCCAATTTTTTTTTCATTGCACCCTTTTTGGAAATCATGGTAGTTCTGACCGCAATTGGGTAAGCGGTGATAGTTCAGGGCCCCTTTTGGGTTTTTTCTCTTTATTAAATTGTTAAATTAGGGAAATTAGATAGTCAATGTTAATATAAATATTTAGATTATTTAGCAGAAAAATCCGTTGGTCGTATAAGTGGATTGTTCTGTCACATTCGATATAGATTTTTTGTGCGTGTGTCAGATTAGATCGAAGCGTGACATGTGTATAATTAGGGTTAGTATCAACGGATTTTTATCCTAATCCACCAGTGACAGAAAATAAAAATGTAAAACAATATCGAAAACAAATCAAAAGATAAAACAATCTTAATAGAAAAATATCAAAGAAACAAAAAAAAAATTGCTGAAAAAAAAATCCTAAATGATTCTTGTCAAAGCCCCTTAAAAATTTACCGCTGAAAAAAGCGCGGACAGCCAACCAACAAAACCTACTCAGAACTCCATCCATGCTGCATTTTTACATCTAATAATTATGCAATAAAAAATTATTCAATCCTTTTCACCAAATTTGAATCCTCTTTTTTCTTTTTCTCATTTCCTTCGATTTCCGCGTCTTCGTAGATCCGCTGAATCCCACCGGCGGATCTTTTTCTGGGGTTTTCAATTTTCGTTTCATCTCCGCACATTGCTTTATATATGTAAATAAAGTTGAAATCGAAGACTTTATTCGGGTTCCTGTCGGATTGTGATCATCATGGGTGATCGCGATCGCGACCATTTGGTTGTGTACGTGGACCGGCTGTCGGCGGCGCCCGAAGATCAGGAGGAGGAAGAGACCGGTGGGGCCTCGTCGCCTTTAAATGACGAGGAGCCGCTGTTGCAGACCGCCGAGTGCCGCATTTGCCAGGAGGAGGATCGGGTTGAGAATTTGGAAACTCCGTGCGCCTGCAGCGGGAGCCTCAAGGTGGTCATGATGCCCAACTCACCATTTGAATTGAAACATTCATTTGTGTGTGTGATTTTGTTTTTTTTTTTGTTTGGTGTGAAAATCATCGTGATTTGGGGGTGGGACTGGATGTGTGAAAATAATTGGAAAAGGATTGATGGGGTTGCGATTGTAAAGATATGAATAGTAGGTGTGCAGGTGTCTCTTTTTCTCAGAGATGTTCTAGATGAGCTGATAATCGAGTTGCAAATCAAATAGAAGTGATTCTGATTTGCTGTTTATTCGTACTTACCATTTCTGCTTGTGCAAGATTAAGTAAGCTTGCCCATGGAATTAAGGGTGTGTCTTTAATTTCCCATGGCTTGGACAGGAGTGTTGTCAATGGATATGAATGACAAGTGTTTGATTGTGAGGTGTGTGTAGAAAATGAATGGATGCCTTTTTTAGAGTCCATATAGATGCGAAAGGATCTACCTGTACCCTTGATTTGGTGCTGTAACTTTTGGTGCTATCTCTGGTGAGCTGACTTGTGATGTATTGTAACAGTTTGCTCATCGGCAGTGCGTGCAACGATGGTGCAATGAGAAGAGGGGTACAACCTGTGAAATTTGTCATCAGGTATTATTTTTGTATGTTTCATTTTACTCGCTCAAAGTTGAGGATGCATGACATGATTCTCACTCTGTCACACTTGGTTCCCCAAATCTGTGTTGAGACACTGCAACTGTAATATGACCATAATATGGGTAGTCTTTGTTAAACAGTCCTCTTTGAAGGGCATTTTTATTGTAACAGGACTGGTGGTATAGTACTCCTTCATACATAATTACCGGTCTCCTGAACGAAGCCTAAACATGGCTCCTAGGTTTGGAAGTAACCATGACACTGACTTTCTGTTAAATTTTAATGACCGCCTGCATACTGCTTAATGTAATCTGGACTTCTGGTTACTGAATCATTTGCTATTTTTTTTTAATTCAAAAGACATTATTTTACAGCAATATTGGCCTGGTTATACTGCGCCCCCTCCACTCCGCTTTGAAGATGACATAGCTGATATCAGGTGAATTCATGTTCTATCTTCAATTCATTAAAGAATCTTCTTGTATGGCTGCACTTGGCAGTTTTTAATCAAAAATTGCAAAAATTTGAAGGGATGAACAGTTTTATTATAATTGCCATATTTATTTTGATCTTGCAGAGGATGGACGGTCAGTGGTGTCCCACTGAACCTGAGCGATCCACACCTCTTGGCAATGGCAGAGGCACATCGTCAGGCCCTACACAGTGATTATCAGTATGCTACTTCAAATACCAGTGGATCCGCATTAAGCCGATTAGCTGTTTTCATAGTAAGCCCATGGAATCATTTACTAACTTGCCTATTAGTAAACTAGCTATTTGTGCTATTGGCGACATTTTCCATCTACCATAAACTGCATGGTTCATGTATTTGTAAGCTGCCATAACTTTCTTTAATCAACTCTAATCAAAGCAATGATCTTATATGTACATGGTTGATGCTATAGTTTATGGCTCTTTTGCTTTTACGGCAAGCCATGAGCGTGGCCGAAGAGGATGACGACGACAATGATGCTTCAGTTTTTTTCTCTGTGAGTGAAATGTATCTCTTGTTTTGTATAATTCAAAATTTCGTTGACATGGTGGCTTACTTGGCGTACTGGACTATCTGCAGCTTTTCTTGCTTAGGACTGTTGGATTTCTCTTGCCCTGCTACATTATGGCTTGGGCCATCAGTGTTATGCATCGCCGACGAGAAAGGCTGGTAAGCCATTCCCTGTTGGTTATTATTATAATTCAAAATACATTATCAGTTCATCTTTGCAGATGTTTGTCAATTTTTGCAGAAATCAGCTAGTGAATGTTAATAAGTCATTTATGTGTTGGAAAAAGCTGTTGCTTTACGTATTGTCTTTATTATCGATAAATAGTGTATATCAGAAGAAAATTAAACATGTTTGCTTTTATCATAAAACAGGAAGCCGCTGCTTCCCAGATTGCTTTTGTCATACAACCAGTGCCGCGCAGGGCTTTACAGTTCACTGTAGCGCCACGACACCCGACACCACCAATTCAAGAGCTTGTTTGATCTACTTGAAAACAAACATTGCTGCATTATAATCCTCTCTGTATGCAGTCTACTAGAAGCTAAATGTTGGCTGAGCCCATAAGACACGTTAATATACATACTGCAATAATATGAGGACACGATAATCCGTTCAAGTCGAATTTCTCCAAAGATGAAGAAAACTGTTGGCCACCAAGGTTGTGGCCTAGTGATAAAAAGGTCTGGGCGGGATCCTTATCCTTCGCACCTCGAGTTCGAATTCTGGTGGCACCCACATATATAGAGAATTGTTCTGTGGAAAAATCAGTTACTTATTTATACCTATAAAAGAAAACATTGGTAAGTAAATATTTACTTCGTGCGTTTATATTTGTCATTAGAAGTTGTTGGACACTTGAGAGTATGAAGAGTTTCATAATATATCAAAGTGGTTGTAATTAGTAATTACAGTGTTAGTAAATATAAATGAATGAACTCAAACGGATCCCCTTCACCTATGATGGTCGTTCTGAGTCAGTTCTTGAGTGTAGAAGAATAAAGCACAAGGTTTTCATACGTGCTGAGTATTTGGACTTTATTAGATCTTTGCTCTTCAGTTTCATGAATTGCAAACAGCAATTTCAAGATTTGAATAAGTTACTACCCAATTTTTTCTTCTCATTTTAATTCATTTCTTTCCTTTCTATTCACTTGTGATTATTTACGAGTGTGTGTATTCAATTGTATGCTTAGATTCATAAGAAATTAAATTTGGATACGCTTTGAAGATTCTAAAGCATTTTGGAGTAGAACAAAGAAAAGAATGAAAAAAATAATGCATAATCAAGACTCAGTGAACTTATGAAATTATATGGCATATGCCTATATGCCAATTAAAGCTATATGCATGTAAGCCAAGTTCATTCGACTTTGAGGTTAAAGAAGTTTAGAGATATGTAACAGTAAGATCATCATCAAATAGCCTAAATTATGTTTTTTACTTCAAGTCTATCTTTACATCAACATGGGCATTGAAGTGATTACTATTTCAAAAGATCAAAGTAAGTTGTGCACTATCATCATCTCCATTATTGGTGACCCACACACCCCCCTTACCCAAAATAAATAATAATGCTACAAACAAGTCCTTAAGCACTTTACATAAAGTATAAGTACAAAATTTAAATTTTATTACTTTCTAAGCTAAATAGAAATCAGCTGCGTGGAAGTTCTTGCAAAGACATGTGTTTTAAGATTTATAATAGTCTAGTACTGAGTCTAAGGTATCATTTTGTTGCTTTTACTTGGCTCTATTAAAAGATGAAGAACTGATGCTTTGTTTGTTCGCTCCAGATAATAATTTAAAAAGTTTGATTCATTTGTTACAAATTTAGTATATAAATAATTCAAATGTGAATCAAATCTCGTCTTATAATTAAAATTATTGTAAATATATTATACGCATCCTAGTTCTTCAATCTCTTTGACAATTTCATAAATCATCTTCTCCACATGGCCTTCACCCAATTGTCCTAGTATGTCATTCAATAGTTAACTCTTTTTTATTATACTTTTTATTTTGTTATTTGTTGTTGTTTCCATGGTGACCATTAACTAAATTACATACGATATCAAACATGCTCCCCTACATAGTTACATATGATCTTTTACAAGTTACAAGAATTACAAATGAGCTTCTCTTCTTGTTTACCACACCCCTTCTGAAGCGAGTTGTGTATAAAATTTGAAACGTAAAGATGACAACATTTTTGAATAATAAATCGACAGAGAGAAGTTTTGTAAGGAAATCAATCAGTTGTAAAGATACATGGAGAGACAAAGAAAGAATCATGGAATATGTAACAAGTTGACGGACAATGTGGAAGTATAATTTCACAGCGTGCTTCGTTCTCATGTGAAAAATATAATTTTTGGCTATATGGATCATTGCCCACATATCGTAGTAAAGTGGGATAAAATGTCGAACAAAAATATGAGTGTTTTACTCCTCATGATACTTCTTCTGATATTCATATGTCCATCCTTTGCCTTTGGACAATGATGGTAGCGTCTGGCCTTTAGATGAACCAACTCCAACTGTTGTGGCTGATGTCTTTGACACTTCAATCTACTTTGCGCCAGTCCTAGCGGGAACTTCGAGCACCTCGTTGGCAGCAAGATTATGCTTGCACTACTAGTACTCCTACTACATCTTATCCTCTTTCCAAATATCTTGCTTATCAAATATGCTCTCCTACTTATAAAACTTTTGCTCTACAATTGTCAAGTCTTGTTAAACATACTATTTTTGCTCAAGCTTCCAAGGATTCACAATGGTTCGGTTAAAATATTCAAAGCTCGTCTAGTAGCTAAAAGATTCACTCAAACGGATGGAGTTGATTTTAATGAAACCTTTGTGCCTAAATTAACAACAATCAGAGTATTGTTGGCAGCTACTAAGGTCAAGAGCTAGCCTCTCTTTCAACTTGATGTAAATAATGCTTTTCTCCATGGCGACTTGGAAGAGCCTGTCTATATGAAGCTTCCACCAGATATTTATGATCATGAGAGAGGTCAAGGCAAAGGTGTGCGGCTGCTTAAGAGCTTGTATGAGCTTAAACAATCCTCCCGACAATGGTTTCAAAAATCCAGTGATGCTCTCCAAAGCTTGAATGATTATTCTATGTTTACTCTATCCAAAGAAGATCATTCAATTATTCTTTTAGTCTATGTTAATGATGTTATCCTCACCGAAACCTCTACTGAGTTGATTGCTGACATCAAGTTCTTCATCCATAATGCATTCAAAATCAAAGATCTTGGAAATTTAAAATATTTTCTGGGGCTTGAGGTAGCAAGATCTTCGGATGGCTTATTTCTCAACCAACTATACATTAGATCTACTTCAAGATAGTGAGATGCTGGGCTGTAAACCTGTCCAACTGCCCATTGACACTAACCACAAGTTGGCTCTTTCGACTGCTCCCCTCCTGGCTGACGTAAATATCTACCACTGTCTTATTAGTCGCTTAGTTTACCTCACAGTTATTCAACCTGATATAACAAATGGAGTCCATGTTTTAGGCCAGTTTCTCCATGTTGATCATTTGTCTGCCGCGCACAATGCCCTGCAATATCTAAAAGGTGCACCGGGGTGCATGTTGTTTGTATTATTCTAGGGGTGTTGATTGTAATTTAGTTTACTTGGATGACCTAGATGTGAGTGAGATTGTACCTACTTAAAACAAGGGAAAATTACAAAAAGGGGGTATGAACTACCATAGATTTACAAATTACGGGTGTAACTACCATTTTTTGCAATTTACAGGTTTTTCAATTTTAGGGATGTTTTGTAAGTAAATATTTTTCAATCAAGTCCACATCTAATTTAAAATAATTACAAACTCACCCTCAACAAAACTAACCTAACCACCCATTCATTAAATTTGTTCAACCGTTAGCATTAACTTCATCTTAATCTACACTTTCCGGTGTGTTGAAGCTCCCATTTGAATTCTTATGAGGTCTCGTGAATTCCAATTCTGATTCAACAAACTTTGTTGAATAGTTTGATATTTATTCATCAAATATGTTTTATTTTGCACATACAAATATTTATTTCAATTTATTACAAACAAACAGGGTGTTGGTCTAGTGACTTTGGGTCTATCTAACAATTCTGAGATTTTAGTTCGAGTCCAGTATGCACACCACTATTAAGCTGAAGGGTCAGCAGCCCCAGAGGCCCAGACCACCAAAAAAAATATGAAAAAAATCTAAAAGGAGTACTAACTACCACCACTTATCAAATTACGGTCAAAACCATCATGATTTTTAAAGTAGGTGCGATGAAAAAAAATGGACTGATTTCGAATGATGCTTAAAACCAATTTGTTTGATTTCTTATATAAAATAGATCTTATTAAATTTGTTAAGGATAATGAATGATTGAGTATGAAAAAACGTCATTTTGTTTAAGTGTACAAAATTTATTTTGATAATCAAACGACGTAATTTTCGCACATGAATCTATGTCTTATGACAATATTAGTCTAGAAGTGTAAAAGTAAATTTTATTTTAGAAAATTGGTCATTTTTTATCACATTTTTGAAAAACGTGATAGTTCTGACATAATTCTTTCGAGTAAGTGATGATAGCTCATGACCCTTTTGAGTGTTTTCCAAACAAAAAAAAAAATCTACAAAAAGTTGAAATATTTAATTACCCAGAAAAAAGTCAATGAGAAAAAAAAAATCTTATCTGGAATTCGAAATATAATCTTCACCTGAAATTTAGGCATAACAATGGCGTCACTCTTCGCTCCATCTCCCTTCTCTGCATTCCTCACTCTATCCAAATCCACACATCAAAATCCATTCAATAATCCAAAATCCAGAAATTATCGGCATCCAAAATGGAAGCGTTATGTCAATTCTCTAAGCTCTCCGGATCCCGACATACCCCCAGCAGTCCAGACATTCTGGAAGTGGCTGTCTGAAGAAGGCATTATAACCTCCAAGACCCCAGTGAGGCCAGGAATCGTTCCAGAAGGACTAGGGCTGGTTGCGTTAAGGGATATACAAAGGCAGGAGGTGGTTTTGGAGGTGCCCAAGAGGCTTTGGATAAACCCTGATGCTGTAGCCAGCTCTGAGATTGGGGGTGTGTGCTGTGGCTTGAAGCCATGGATTGCTGTTGCTCTTTTCTTGATTAGGGAGAGGGTCAGAGAGGATTCCAAGTGGAGAAGTTACATGAATATTCTGCCCAAAGTTACCCATTCCACTATTTTCTGGTGGGTTGTTGTCTATTTGATTTCTTGATTGGCTTTGTTGCTGGATTTGATGAGTGTTGGTACTACTCGGTGTTTTGCAGTGTAGGTCGGAAGAGGAACTTGAACAGCTTCAAGGTTCGTTTTTCCTCTTTCTTTTTTAGTGTTTGCTTACCACCAAGCCTAACTTTGTGCACTGGAGAAGACTACTTAGAAATCATCGGGGTTGCGTAGAGTAGCTGTGGCCTTGTTTCGTTCACCCATGTCTATATTTCCTTCTATCTATAAAATATAGCTAGGAAACATAGTCATCAAAAAAGTTTAGGAAAAGGGCCTAGAACACTTCAATCTCTAGTCAAAGAACCATGAACCATCCGTCTATGCGGCTCATTGTCACTCTTGCCACATTGTCCATCTCATGGTTCCTGTTTATATACATGAAATGTTTCCATGCTAGAATAGCTAAACTGGAGTGTGCCTATGGCCTCTTGATACACTTTATGTGCTCTATTTATTTAATTTCTTGATCTGCAATTTTTTTTTTCGCAGGAAGCCAACTATTGACTACTAATATTGATGTTAAAAACTTATGTTGTTTTTTTTCTTGCAGGAAGCCAACTACTGAGCACTGCTATCGATGTTAAAAACTATGTAACGAATGAATTTCAAAAAGTTAAAGAGGAAGTTATAAACCCTCACAAGAAGCTCTTTCCGTTTCTCATTACTCTGGACGATTTCATGTGGGCATTCGGGATGCTCAGGTCAAGAGCTTTTTCTCGTGATCGTGATACTAACCTTGTCATAGTACCTCTTGCCGACTTGGTATAAAAATCTACTTCTCTTATCAATATGATTCATAGATTCTCTGCTAAATTGATTTTCAAACTAAGTTGAGCTTGGGTTATGAGTAGATGTGATATAATCAAAGCCTACAACGAAATACTCTAATCTAACCAGATACGTATAGCTAATTGTTCGTCTTTTCTCTCTGTAGTTTGAAACAATATTTGACCAAAGAATTGCTGTTTATTCGCAAGCACCTATGATATTGATTAGTTTATTGAAAATTTAAAATAAATTCATCTAGAACAATTTTGATATTCCAAGAGCATTTTGCCTTTGTAAGACAATGTACCAGTCAGCTTATGTACTAGATTATGATAATTTACACCAGGAAAAGAATGTTAAGGATTACTTTTATATTTAACATGGAGATTGTAAGTGGTGACATTGTCATTTTGTATGCCATCACATGGATCCTAGTATCTTGAGTTGTCTGAGAAATGCCTAGAGAACAAAATATGAATATATAAAGTTTCTGGTTCAGAAATGAAATTCAACTATTCGAATGTGCAAACAACTGAAATATTTCAAGTGACTGTCACGATATAGTGACTATATACTGGGTGCATTGTCTGTCAAGGAATTTGGTTGGTTACATGAATTGTTGATTTTATGTCTCGTCTGGTCAGACTTCCTTTTTGGCTTTTTATTAAATAGTCCAAAATGTGATATTGCATTTATTCAATGTATAAGATGTGATATACAGATTCAAAAGCTCAGCGGATTCTATTGTCTTCTAAAATGGGATCATTGGTATCAGGTGAACCACAGCTCCAGTGTAACCACGGAGGATCATGCTTATGAAACCAAAGGACCAGCAGGACTTTTCTCATGGGACTCTTTGTTTACTCTAAGGAGCCCGCTTCAGTTAAAGGCGGGGGAGCAGGTGTTTTCGGTTTTTAAACATTACAGTTAATCTTTTTGCTCAATTCAAAAGATGTTTATCGTCAAGATCAAGAAGTATTTATCTCATGGTCTGGTTGTCCAATTATAACACGGGGACATCCAATCCTTTAACAGGTTGTGATCCAATACGATCTAAAGAAGAGCAATGCTAAGTTGGCTTTAGATTACGGGTTTATAGAGTCAAGAAGAGAGAGGGATGCATACTCCTTAAAATTTGAGATACCTAAGGCTGACCCTCTCTATCAGGAAAAGCTGGACGTAGCAACAGCAAATGGTTTTGATGAAACTGCCTGCTTTGATATTTTTTACGGTCCATCCCTTCCATCAGGAATGGTCCAATATCTAAGACTAACAGCTTTAGCTGGAGAAGATGTTTTTCTTTTGGAATCCATGTTTAGAGACACTGTATGGGGACACCTTGAACATCCCGTGAGTCTCATAAACGAGGAACATGTCTGCCAGATCGTTCAAGACAGTTGCAAAACTGCGCTCTCTGGTTACCTTACAAGCATAGACGAGGTAAAGGTGTTACTATTGATGTTTTACACATAATATTGCTTAGCATTGTACTGCTGTCTCCAGTTAACAAGAAAATTTCATAATTTAGGACGAGAGGATTTTGGAAGGTGGAAACCTTGATACAAGGCTAGACATAGCAGTGCGAATTAGAGCAGCGGAGAAGAAAATATTACAGCAAATTGCTGAGGTGTTCAGGGATAGAGCATCGTGGCTTACAAATTTGGAGTATTATCAGGAAAGAAGATTAAGAAATCTTGGTCTGGTAGGAGAGGAAGGAGAAGTCTACTGCCAGCCTAAGTGATGTGGACTACTTCATTTATTCATGTAATCGGCTTAGCGTAACAGAAACACTGTTTGTACAGATGTATCTATTTACCCGAGGCAAGTCCACTTCCACTTGTTAGCTACTTACAGTTGGCCTTGTTATTAAATACACTGTCAGGTTCTGCTCAATCTAATCCCTCTGCTGTATATTCAGATGTAACTGAGTAGCCAGTGGTAGTGCAGAACAGAATGAACTCGAAGTAAACAATTTAAGAATAAAGAGAGGGCTATAGATGTTTACCTGCTTATGAATAAACCACTTTTATGGCTTTGGGTAGGTAGCTTCAACCAAAAATTTTCAGAGTACAAAACTTGTAATCACTCTACTTAGATCCTGCAGTTCTTTAGTTTCATGCACTCCTTCAACTTCAGAACATAGGGCTCCATTACTAGAGTTAAGGGGTATTATTTATCCCACTGGCCACTGCTTATCCAGAGAGTATTAATCAAGGGGTGGTTGGGTAAATGAATAAGTCCATTCACCTTTCGTGATTTATTAGGAACTTGATGTGTAAATTTTTATTTTTTCTTCGGAGATCTTTTTTATCTTCATTTCATCTTGATTTTTTTATTAAATCTATCCTACATGCCGATCTTCGTTATTTTTAACCGTGAAGATAGGAGCGTCTTCACTGATAGAAATAGTGAAGTTCACACGTGTTCTTCAAATCCGCAGAAGCCACGTCAATCTTTGTTGTTCGAAACAGTAAAGATGCATATTATTTTCATTATCTTGAACAGTGAAGTTAGCCTTATTAATCTTGGCTGTGTTGAACAACGAAAATAATATCCTTCTCACTAACTGAAACATAGAGCTATTCTAAACTAGGCTATTGTAAATATCGGTTGTTTGAGTGCGCGAAAAAGTATGCTGTTTAAAATATCAGTCATCAAGTAATGTAGATTTGATACTAAATCAAGAGGAAGTGTAGATATGATACACATCTGAAAAAAGAAAAGAAAATTTTAAAAAAATAGTCTAGAACAGATCTGACTATGACATTGACAGCCAAGAGGCTGGCCAAGAGCACAATATTTTAAGTATTGGGTTTAGTCAAGATTCTATTGAGTCGACGTATGATTGTTCTTCACTCAAACGTACACACATGAATTCATACAGAGGCCGCTGCTGCCTTGCTCATGTTATCTTCAACTATTATCAGCATCTTCCTACCTGACAGCCTTCCTCCATATCTTCCTCTAAAACCCTTTGGGTTGACTGGTCGTTACAAAGTTCAACAACCCGTCTTTCCTGTTCCCTCTCAAACCCCACTTTCCATTCCCTTAATTACCCTCTTGAACCCAGGGCTCCAACCACCTGCTGCATAGGGCATTTCTGGCAATTTTGGGAATCTTTAATGCTTATGTCCATCACCATGCTGATCTGCCTTCTGAGCTCCTTTCTCTTATGCACCTATTCAGCAGGTTTGTTTTGCTAGTCTTCCCTTCTGCTTCCTCTTAATTCCATTACTGGTCATTAAGTTGTTCTTTTCGTCATATTTGGTCAAATTGGTGTTTGGGAATAGTGGGATATCACTGAGTACTGCGTTGAAATCGGGCTTGTTGCCGAATGGGAGAGCTTGGTATGAAAAGCTTGATGGTGGGGTAGATGGGTCTGTTTGATATCTTCTGTTTACAGTAAAACATGTACTAAATGTGGTCTTCATTGGATATCACTCATTAAATGTTGAAGCTACAGCTTTGGGCTTGTAATGTAAGTTCATTTCAAAATGCTGGATATATATGACAGAATCAGTACGGTTTCATGTGGTATACTTCTTGTTTTCTTTTCTAAGGTTCTATCTTTTGTATTGTGGCACTTCCATATGGAATATGCCGGTAATGGTGGCAAAGTAGAATTTTTGTGCTAGTTATGCGAATTCTGATCGGAAGCTGTTTATATTGTCTATAGTCTTGAAGTTGAAGTCTATATTATTTCATTCTGAATTATTTTGGCTTTGAGTGTCTCCAAGTTTCAAGTTAGTTTCTGTGGCTTATTGGTAAAATCTGACGTGATTCTTATTGAATGTATGACTTCTCATATGGGTGTAATTGGCCCAATGAAAAGAGATATGTTATGAGCTTTACTGGCTGAGTAAATTTGATTTCATATCTCGTTATTCTTTTGAAGAGAATCTGATAATGAGACCCTATATCACGGTGGTAATTGTTTAACCTTTCTTCTGTTTTGTTTGCAGATTTGCGATCAGCTAGTGTCTTAGTGACATTGAGGGCGGTTTTAAGAAATGCTTGTATCCGCGCTACTGACGTCCCTTGGGATAAACTCCGGTCTCTGTATATTATTTTTCACATTGTATTCTGTTCTGAGGAAACAGCCTATTAACTATGATGTATATATTCCACGCTTGGTGGCTGAGGGGAAACAAAACCAGGCTAGTCATTTTCGCCTAGAAAGATTACTGCCTTCTCCTGGTTGGGTAAGAAGAGCCTGGATTCTTTCTGAAGACGAGTTGTTAGCATCCTCAGGTTTGGATGCTGTTGTTTTCCAGCGACTCATAACATTTAGGTACATTGGTTCACATGAAAGTTTCTCAAAAATGTTTCCTCACAGATTGAAAACCCTACTAATTATCGGCGGGGCTTCCTTTCTTTAAGCTGTAGCTATTTATTTTGTCTGGAATTTCAGCCTTAGAGTATTTGCGCTAGCAGGGGTCATTGGGATCTTTGTTCTTCTTCCACTGAACTGCCTGGGGGATCAACTTGAAGATGTTGATTTTGCTAATTTTTCAAACAATTCCTTAGACGTCTTCACAATTTCAAATGTGAAAAATGGCTCAAAATGGTGAGACTTAACTATCTTCACATACTGTATATATTTTCAATGATGCGTCTCTGATGAATACACATGCGCCGCTGGTTATGGTTTCTTGCTGTGTCTTACAGGTTGTGGTTTCATTTTGCTTCAGTTTATGCCGTTACCATATGGACCTGTTATCTGCTGTATTACGTAAGTCTGAATTTTTTTCTTTACCTGAGATTAAAAGAATCTTACTTTGAGTTTGACTACCAAAATGATTGATCCTTTGTGTAGTTGACGTTACACAAACTGTGATACTGCAGGAGTATAATTATATATCTGCAAAACGAATAGAGTGCTTTTATTCATCTAAACCTCAGCCACACCAGTTCACCATCTTAGTTCGTGGTATTCCCGTATCTCAAGGGAGCAGTGTCAGTGACAGTGTCGACAAGTTCTTCTCTGAATACTATCCTTCCACGTATTTGTCACACATGGTCGTTCGAAGAACAAACAAGCTCAGGGGTCTCATTGTAAGCAGCTTTGCTAAGATTTTGTTAATATGTTATATCATGATAAATAAGCTCTCATCAAGCTTGTTGCCGTTTTCTGATATTTCAATCCATGGCACTAATGAACCCAGCCTGTTCCCATATGCTTTTCAGGGTGAATCAAAAAAGCTGTATAAAAGAATAACACACTTACAATCTGACCCGAACCAACAAAGGGCTGGGTGTTGTGGTTGCCTAGGACTGTTCCGGCGCCACAGGGCTGATCTTGTCGATCAGTGTGAAAAGAAACTAGGAGATTTGGAGGAAAATGTCAGGATGCAACAATCAGAAGTTTCTTCTTCTGAGGAGGTATGCACTCAGTAGCTTGAACCTGTTGTTAACGGTAGTCATACTTCCCATTACTGTTACATATATGCTGATGCCATAAGTTTCTTACTTTTTGCCTCATCCCTACAGGAAACTCGAGCAGCATTCGTTTCCTTTAAGTCTCAATATGCTGCAGCAACGGTATTCCACCTGCAACAGTCGGTCAATCCTACGGAGTGGGTCACGGAGCGAGCTCCTGAGCCAAATGATGTCTACTGGCCATTCTTCTCTTCGTCATTCATGAAAAGATGGATCTACAAAATCGTGGTCATTGTTGCATGCATTCTTCTCACAATTTTATTCCTTATCCCTGTCGTTATTGTGCAAGGCCTTACGAACTTGAACCAGCTGGAGGTCCTGTTCCCTTTCCTGACCAGCATCCTCAAAATGTAAGCTGTCTTATGCTCGCCTATAATTCCCTTATCATAATTTATGACGACTTGAAAGGTGGGCACTGAAAACTCGAATTGATGCGCAGAACATTTGTCAGTTCGGTGATCACCGGGTACCTTCCGAGTCTTATTCTTCAGTTGTTTCTGAAATCCGTGCCTCCTATCATGGAGTTTCTGTCCTCGATTCAAGGCTACATCGCTCACAGTGAAATCATAAAGAGTGCATGCAATAAAGTTATTTGGTTCACGATCTGGAACGTCTTCTTTGCCACTGTGTTTTCTGGTACGGTTTTATATCAAGTCTCAATCTTCCTGGATCCCAAGAGTATCCCTGCTAGGCTAGCCGTAGCCGTTCCAGCACAGGTACACTATTATTTTTGCTGAAGAACAGAACTCAGACGACTTACTCGTTTTACGCGAAATTTCATCCATCCTTGTTTGTTAAAATTATATGGTGCGTTGCAGGCATCGTTTTTTATCGCTTACGTGGTTACATCTGGATGGACAAGCGCTGCGACAGAGCTGTTTCGCGTGATTCCGTTTATATGCAGTTTGCTCAGAAGGCCTTGTGCTGGGAACACTGAAGAACTTGAAATTCCAACCATTCCTTACCACCGGGATATACCTCGAATCTTGTTCTTCGGACTGCTCGGGACAACCTACTTTTTCCTTGCTCCACTGATTCTGCCCTTCCTCCTGATTTATTTTTGTCTCGCATTTATCATTTTCCGTAACCAGGTTAGTCATTCAGGCAACTTAGGTTTTTTTTCACGCCTTTTTTTTTTATTGAAAGAGGATCAATAGTGGTTCCCACTTCCCCTCTTGGTTTTCACGCCTATTCCTTTTAGCCATTTATTGTCTCAGATTGATTGCGCTAAGACTTTAAAAATTTGTTTTGCAGTTCATCAATGTGTATAGATCAAACAACGAGACAGGCGGCAGATTCTGGCCAAATGTGCACAACTCCATGATTTTTTCTCTGGTACTGATGCACGCGATTGCGGTTGGAATCTTCACGCTAAAGAAGCTCTCTATGGCATCGACACTGATATTTCCCCTACCTGTCCTCACACTTCTCTTCAATGAGTATTGCCGTAAACGTTTCCTTCCCATTTTCAGTTCTTACTCGGCCGAGGTACCTTCTACTCCTTCTCCCGTAAACTAAACTGAACCGGTCTTATGTGTGTAAACAGTTTTTTGTTTGTTGAATTTTCAGAGCTTGATAAAAAAGGATAGGCAAGACGAGAACGATCCATCAATGCCTGAGTTCTTCAGCAAACTTGTATCGGCGTATCAAGATCCTGCGCTGATGCCAATTCAGTACTCTTCTGGTAGAGATGATACACGGACCACGCCTCTTCTTTCGACCGAAGCTGAAGCTGAAGCTGAAGCTGAAGATGGAGATGGAGATGGAGATGGAGAGGAAGCACATCGTTTCTAGATTTTGAACCCAATGTAATTAATGTTCATCTCATGGTCATTAGTTATTTGTTCATCAAACATTTGAGATAGAAATAGGTCGAGCCAAGTTATGTACCTCTGCCACTTAGCATCAGCATCATCAAGTTTGTCGAGGGAGTCACAGGCTCTTATGATTGAATGACCTTGCCGATCCTTTTTTATATTTTTTAAAGAATTATCAACAATGCGAGTGTTTTTGTACTACTAGGGTGTTGGTCCGGTTTGAATCTGTAATATATGAGAATGAATAAGATGTAAATGCGCATAAAGAGTCCGACTTCACTATCAAGATGATGTAATCCTAGCCACAAGGAATTGTTAGATAATCCAAGACTGATATGAGGTTGTTAGACAATATTTTATACCATTTGGCCAAAACAGCCGAGGTAACAAGAAAATAGTTCATTATAAAATTTGAAATAACCAGATCCTTCTCATTTCATTAGTAACTCAAAAAACTTATAATTCATAGATTCTTTGGCTAAAAAAATAATAGACAATAATTGTGGAAATTATCAGGCCGGTCCTGGGCCCACCAGGAATCGGGGCCCAAATCTCCAACCCTTTCGAAGTAAGAGGCCGGACCACATGAATGAGGCCCTAATCAGTACCCACACGAATGAGGCTCGATCCAAACTAGATTCAAAATAGTGACTATTGATAGGGTGTTTTGGGTATTTGTACTGACAATTGAGGCCTTCAAACATTGTTGGCGAGTATTATAGCTTACGGGTATGTGTTTTTATCACTTGTCATGTAGTTTACCATATTTGTTTGAAATGTAAATCTTATGTCATTCGTATTTCTAACAACAGTCGATGGGGAGGCACACACGCTTACAGACAGTCACCCGATTAGGTACTAATCTTTTACCGAGATCAGCTCGACAGACAGAGCCTTGACAGATTTATGATGGACACCATACACACCGGAGAGACTTCAGGGTCTTAGTCCATTTTGCATTCAGGGGAGTCAGATTTGGACGGCCGAGGTTTCATTAGTGTGCTTCGTTGTCGTAGAGTGGCACCAGTGGCGGACGCACGGCCAGGTCAGAGGGGTCAGATGACGGGGGTGAAAATTGTTTTATTATTGTAGTATAGAGAAAATTTTATAAAAAAAATATTGACGGTCATAGCAATGACCCCCAAATCAGATTTGGATTCCATATTTAAATTGGAAGTCATGAAAAATACACAACAGAAAATCAAACGACAATATTTGAACACAAATTGAAATCAATCAACTACCAAAGTCGATCAGGATGACACATGAGCACCTGATTTTCAAATCAGGGTCTCGCCATCACCTATTATTGCAGACAAACAATTCCGCGTCTTTTGCCATTGCGCCTTCCGCCATCGCGCCTCGTGCCTTCTGTCCTCGCCCTCGAGTCTTCTGTCCTCGCCCGTTGCGCTTTTGCTGCCCTCGCGTACTGCGCCGCCGCCCCTGAATCTCTCACCCGTGGCTGCCGCCTCTATCTGTTGTCTACTCAGCTTAGCGATAATAAAATTTAGGTTCCATCTCATGAAGTCAATGTTGTTGTAACTCCAGCCCAAAAAGATGGCCCATGTTCTTTTAAATGGAGCCCATAATGGAGTTTTTTCCTTATATTTGATTAAGTTTATTTACACCTAATTATTTTAATTAAAACTAATTTTTTTGAAAAGAAAATTAGTTAGGGAAGCCGCAGCGCGCAGTAGTCCGGCGACAAGATGGAGAATTTGATCGGAATTATAAGAACATTGTTTCGACTCAAAAATTATCAAGGTAGTTTATTTCTTATCATGTTTTTTTTTTATTTTGAAGAAAATTAAACATGAATCTACTATTTTTTTATTCTTCGTAGAATTATCTTATGTTGATGTATTTTATTTCTAAAAAAATATATATATTTAGATGCATAAATATTACAAAAGAAAAATTTCAGAACCATCCAATTCTACCTATGTTACAAATAGTTCGACTATCAGTGAACCACAAGTTGACTAGATGAATGATTGTTTAATTACCTTCATAAAAAAGATATTTTTAAAAATATTTTTAACAAGACCATTTATGATCTATTTCAAAATATGAAAACTCATTGTGTACTTAATATAAGTGATTATATTATTCTTAATAAATTTTTATTTTGACCTCACTGATTTAATTTTCTAGATCTGCCACTGAGTGACACTATCCAAGTCGAGAGACTCGCCATTTTGGGTGGCAGCCCAGGATACCAGACAGGACCCACAGGGTCGCAGGGAGCTGCACCAGGTTTCTCGAAAAAAGGGAAAACTTGATTGGAGAGTTGAGCACGCAGAGTCGATCGCATTGTGGGATGCACGTGATCAGTATGTGGTACAAGGAGATGAGGAGTACAAGCGCAGTGCTTTGCGGGACTACACCGACTGGTATGACAGGATTACCCGCCACATTATTCAGCCACCTTCATTACAGGCCTCCACACACCAGCATTTCGTAGCTGACCGCACTGCACTGGTTTGTAATATAACATTGTGTTAACTTGTAATTAAACATTTGTAACATATTCACAATTATTTATATAATTTCTTGCATTTGCAGGTCCGTTCATTATTGCATAGTTTTAAGGCAGTGGTCGAGGTTTCGTCAGCGATGTCAGCTGGCATGTTAATAGGATTGTGCACGACCTCTTTCACACATGCTGTAGCGAGTTGGAGGGCATCGACGAAGCTGCTCGACTCAGTATTGATCCACATATTATTGCACTTCTAACTGGTACTTTTTAACGTTATAAATATGCCAATCTACTTACAGTACATCACATATTTTTAACATTCTTGTTTTCAATGTTTCAGATTTGCCACTGTCATCTGTTGATGATGGATTAGACAATGAGTTCGATGATGATGGAGATCATGGTGTGGGTCCGTCACAGGTCACGCAGGTGATCCAGGAGCAGGAAGATATTCAGCAACAATCAAGACAGTCCAAGCGCGTTAGGGTTACAAAAGGCCCTTGGACTCCTCGTACTTGGTTCCTGGAGATTTCAAACTTTCAAACATTTCAATGCAAACTTGTTCTTCTTAATTTCTGAAGTAGTGATTCGAAACTTTAAATTTTTAAACATTTCAATACAAACATGCTCTTCCTAATTTCTAAAGTAGTGACTCGAGACTTCTTACAACTAAATTGATTTTTATTAATTTCAACTGTTTCATATTCATTAATTTCAAAATTTTATCTCTAACGAATTAGTTTATTAAATTAAAAGTAAGTAAGAGACCCCTACCAAAAGAAGATAAATAGAACAACATCATTATATCAATATTTGACTCAATCGCTGTTTGAAACAGTGGTTGGGATTAATAAAAATGATGACGTCACGCCGCATCGACAATTGTTCATGGCCGAAGCAGCAAACGGCGTCACATAGCAGACCAAACCATTGTTTAAACAACGGATCGAATGCACCAAAAAGTTCAGAGCGCTAACTCAATCAAACCGCTGTTTGAAATAACGATTGGATTAAGCCAAGTACCAGTTTCAAATAGCGGTTGAACATCAAACCGAATCATTGTTTGAAACAGTGGGTGGCCTTAAGCCAACCGCAGTTTAAAACTAGTACTTGTCAACGTGTCTGCTGACTGGATAGCCCAGTCAGCACATTAGCAAACCGCTGTTTGATTCAGCGGTTTGGTCTAGGTCATCCGCTGTTTCAAACAGCGGTTCGGTAAAAGAAGGCCATTTCGGTAAATTTTTCTCATGCAAGGCCATTTGGAAAAAAAATTATGAATGAGGGCCGAAAGAAAAAAAACTCGAGTTTCATCTGAAAAATGTTACAAATAAATTTATTTATTATACTTATTTATACTAGTATAACGACATTAATATTTAAATTTTTAACTGTCTGTAAGTGATATGAATGTATTTGCATTGCTCAAAAATTCATTTTTTTCAACTCACGCATGGGCTTTTGGAATTTTTTGCCCAATACTTGAAATAAAAATAATTTCATATATCTCTTCATATCACAAACATTACTGATTATATTAGTTTTTTTAAATCCTAAAAAAATAAATTTGTAAGAAAATTTAGTCTCATTACCAGTTTATAAAAAATACACTATTTTGAAAGAAATTTTTTTAGTGATATGAAACATCATTTTTGGAACATAATTCAACCACTGATGCATCAATACATTTATATCCTTTTATATTAATAAATAGTCTGAACATGAATCACATAACTCACACAATTTTTTTTATCTGAATTACAAAATAATAAAAAGTAATAGTACAATATATTTGATATAAAAATGTTGAAAAACAACTTTTTTATGTTCATATTTGCTAAAAAAGACTTGTTTAGCTCTATACAGTGTTAATTGTGAAAAAAATTTCTTATACATATATATATATATATATATATATATATTCTACGAGGGAGCCATTTTTTTCTTCGCCCAAGGCCCTCGGCATGTCAGGACCGGGCCTGATGGAGAAATTGACAGCACCTACGTTGTCGTCATAGTAAAAATTAATAGCACGCTGTGGATGACAGTGGAGCTTGGTTAGAAACTGACGCTACCAGGAGGTTTCAGCCACAACATTTGGCAACGACCAGTAGTTTCGCACTAGAGCAAGAAACAATGTGTTGTTTCTTGGAGGACAAAGAGATAAAATTGTGCCCAATAAAGACACCTTACCCTGAAGTACAATGACAAGTATCTAGACAGCAGCCTGCCTAGTTTGCATCAGAATAAGTAACAAGAGTAGAAATTATAGTGAGGTGAAGCTGTAGATAAAACTTAATTGTGCCTTTTAGAACTATAAAATGCATTTCACCAGAGCATAGCGAGACTCCGCAAGATCATGCGTGTGAAGGAAGACTTGATGGAATGCATAGCAATATCTGGTCTCACTTCGTGAGTGTGAGATACTTTAGAGCACCGAGAAGCTCATCATGTACGTGGAATCCATCTGTTAAAGGATGATCGACATCTGATGGAAGCTTGGCCTTAATCACTGTTAGATTTATCTTTTTGCGGATAAAAAGTTATCTGAAACATTTCCGAAAGGTGTTCGGTCCCCCACCCCAACGGCGGATCCAGGTGCACAATTGAGGGGGTCGACAAAATTATTAGACTAAAATATTATTGAAATTTTTATTTATATGGACATGAATTGATACTAATGAACTTAAATTTCAAATTGAATAGTACATATTTTAAAATTTTGAATGAGTGACGATAGAATATCAATTTAAAAAGGGTCAAATTTATATTTTTAAGTAGATGATAAACTAATTAGATAAATTTTGAGTATTAAAATGAAAAATCCAACGGGATCCGCTGACCCCCTAAACTCCACATAGATCTGCCACTGCCCCACCCGCCCCGAAAATCACACACTATCTTCCCAAAAAAATACGGGTGAATTTGCAAACCTTTTTCGAATGGTTTTTAGGAGAGAGAGGGAAAGAGAATTAAATAAACAAAAATTGTTGAGTTTTTTCGGACGTTTTCCGGGCCTAAGGTTTTTTGAGAGCTTCTCAGGGGTTGTAGATCTCGATAAATTTTCGGAGTTTAGGACTTTTTTTAGGCATAGATTGAGGGACAATGTCACACACTATCGGGCACAGTTAGGGTCTTTTTCGGACACCAGTTAAGGGACAAGATGGGGTAATTTTGGGTCTCTCGGGTGTTTGATTGACGACTTAGTAAATGATTTAGGGTTTTTAGGATTTAATTTTAAGGTTTAGGCGTAAAATCATAAATTAATTAATTATTATATATTGATTTAGGTTTTATGGGAATATCATTTTGGGATTAAGGACATAAGAATCATTAAGAGTTATGCATATATAAGAGGGGAGAGGATCTGTTGGGAACTCCACTATTTGGTGAGATTAAGAAACTCAACCAAAATGCGTCACATGTCCCATTTGGAGGTGGTATAAGGTTAAATTTCAGACCAATCATGTCAAATGATTTAACTATCAATTCAATAAATTAAATTAATATGAATTTGAAACACAGCTAAATTAATTAAATTTCTGGTAGAAATGTTAAACCAGAAATTCAACCAACATTAGTTGAGCCGAACTAAATTACTAATTGATTGCTGAAGTAACAATAAAACCAGAAATCAATTCATCAGAAACTAAACCAGACTAATTTCAATTAATTGCTAGTTTAATATTTAAACCACAAAACAGACCATTCTAATATAAACCGGACTGATTTGTCAATTAATAACATATTTAATAATTAAACCACAAATCAAACCATTCAGGATTTAATTAAATTTAATTTTCAAACCGCCAAATTGAATTTCAAAATAAATTCAATTCAACAGTTAAACCAGATCAATTTTGTTCAGTCTGGTTCAACTATTGAATCGAACCTCATCTTCTCTCTCCCTTGTTCTGACACAGTCCCATCACCAGACTTCTCCATGAAAACCAACGAGGCTTATTTTTGACCATCGTCTGGAATAGGAAAACGATGGGATGAAAGATCTGTAGCTTGTTAGATAATTAAAAGATTCAATGGATCTAACCGAAGCATGGCTTTAGTGCCTCTAACGGTATCCACACACATGTGTTGAATAAAATGTCTCATATGAAGTACTAGCTTCCTCGAGAAAATCATAACCCTTTCACTAGTGTGTATTCATGTTATTGAAAATAGAAGCCGTAAACTTTTATTTATAGTGAGAAGGGAGAATTACAAAAAAAGGGTATGTACTACCACTTCTTTCAATTTAAAGGGCATTACTACCAGAATTTGCAATTTCAAGGTTTTGGACTCTTATGAAATTTATTAATTTTCAATTCACCCTCATAAGTTTCTGTATTTATGAAATAACCTGTACATTTAAATTCCAATGTCAACGTGTTGACTAATTCAATTAACACCTTTCTAAATTAATTAAAATAAATTCTTAAATTAATTTAAAATAATCCTTATATAAAAATTCGAGACAACAGGTGTTCGCATTAACTATGAAAATAATTAATAATCCTTATCTCAAAATTCGAGACAACAGGTGTTCGCATTAACGATGAAAATAATTTTTATTTAAGAATTTATTTTAATTAATTTAGAAAGGTGTTAATTGAATTAGTCAACACGTTGACATTGAAATTTAATTGTACAAGTTTATTTCAGAAATACAGAAACTTATGGGGTGAATTGAAAATTAATAAATTTCATAAGAGTCCAAAACCTTGAAATTGCAAAATCTGGTAGTAATGCCCTTTAAATTGAAAGAAGCGGTAGTACATACCCTTTTTTTGTAATTCTCCCTAGTGAGAATCGTGTTTCTGGGCTGCGACCCCTGTGCCAACCTATCAGTTGGGTTACTAGACTGGCGTTAGTGGGTTATTCTTAATTATCTATGGGTTCTATCAATGAGTTCAACTCATTTGGTTTATCCTATTCATATGTGGGTTAAATCAAATCTTTTTTTATTTTTTCTTAACTCAATATCCGACATTCAATTGTGTGTGACTCTTTAGGTTTATTCT
>NQLW01001319.1:261249-273286 GCA_002312845.1 Kalanchoe fedtschenkoi | reverse complement strand
TCAAGTATTACTTTTATGTCATCAGTCTTTATTTCTATTATCCAAACCATTGACGACACAATTTGCAAAAAACACAACCTTAGCCAAAGCGTAGTCTGTCGTCTCTCATCTGTACCAAAGATAAGATTTTTTTTATATTTTGTCTACAATTTGTGTCTTTACAAAGACTTCTATATTTTGTAATGTGTTTTACATTCTGTTTATTTTTATGAAGGTCGTGACAAGTGATGATGATGATATAACTTCACTAATGAGGGATTTACTCTCTATTTTTTCAGACAGTGCAGTAAAGACCATTGTTTGGAACTATTTTGAGACGGTTCCAGTTCTTGATGTGTATACTGTAAATGTCTTCTTAGAGTAGATTTGATGGATGAGACGTCACATCTACATGCTCATGTGAAATCATCCTTGAAAAAGAAAAATCAAGTTGTAAGACAATCCTTTTTTAATGTGAATAATAAGAATAAAGTAAAATCTCAAGCTTTTGATCAGCAAATGTTTAGGAAGAAATTAGTTTCAATGGTCATAGTTCATGAAAATCCTCTTTCAATTGTCGATCATGTTGGGTTTAGGAACTACTCATTTTCTCTTCGGTCTTAAATAAGATGAAACAAAGGATCAGATATCTATGAAGATGCAGTACGTGTCACTTGTTAATAATATCGCACTACTCCTGATTTTAAGTAAGAAGTGATGCCCTTCGATAAATTTTTTTTCACCAAGTTGGGGATAAGAAGCTTGTTATGCACTATTAACTGGTTGGCTGATCAGGACGAGCAAATTATTAATAACAACATATTGGACTAGGATATTAATCAGTATCATTGTTTTTTTAGAGATATAAAACTTAATTTAGGTATTTTCCAACGCTTGTAATAAAGAAAAACTATGCGAGCTAAGACTATTCTTCTCATCTGTGGCCAATTGCAATGCTTTTAATTTTTCATATGAGAGATCGACTGTTGGTTAAATGGTTAACCATGGTTAAACCGAAACCCGATGGGGATGGAGATGGTTTTGATTTTTCCATACCCGAGCGGTTATGGTGCGGGTATGGTTTTGATATGTTTCGAGACGGATAGGGTATGGTAATACCACTAATCGCCCCGAACCGCACCATTACCATCTCTATTCCTTACAAGTCAAATGAATGGCCTCATATAATTAAGTCATTTTCTTTGGAAAAAACACAGAAATAAAGAAAATTTTTTGGGTAGATCACTCATGTGATGTGTCAAAATGTCAAAAAAAATTCAAAACAAATAATAAATTATTTTTTAAAATAACATGTGACGGCTTATCATTGGCGATATTCACAGTCCATATAATTGATTTTTTTTAATGTCATGGTAAGACCTGAAAATTAAAATAGAGACTAAATTCCTTTTAGAAAATGTCGTCGGACTTTATTAGTTATTTTAACTTGGACAACGTCGTCCAGTCATTTTGTCGGCATTTTTTGAACTCCAACAATATCTCAGTGATACATAGAAAGTAGTTTATTTGAACTCAGCATCATTGAAAGGTTATCTAAAAGTCTTCGAAATCTTCTTCATACACATCCATTTCAGGCGTCAATTAGATTCTCCTGGGCAATTAAGCTGCTTACTGGCTTCATCTGGACAAACGAGATCACTGGCACGCTCAGCGCCAAGCCATATAACAATTGCCTCCCTCACTTTCAAGAGTGTTCGTTCAGAATCCGGACCCATATACTTGGCTCACAAATTGCACTTCGAAACGCTTGTCCTCCTCTTCGTCGGTCCTTTCTCCTTCATCGTTACCTCTTACTCGTCCCTCCAAAACATACTTCACTTTCCAGTCATCTTCCCGGTCTCATGCACCTTGGCTGCATTCTCTCTCTTCATACTGGCCACTGGATCTACCACCCTGACCGTCTTCCGGGCTTTTTACGGTCATCCAGTCAGTATCTCAGCAGTCCTGAAATCACTGACCGACCGATATATTCCACTTTCAGTAACACTCTTGAGCTCTATGATGATCCAGCTTCTAATATGCTCCCTGGCTTCTCTCATGCTTTTTTCAGGCTTAAGGATTTATGAGCTATTCGGATTTGAGCAAGTCCAGTACTCATCGTCACCGTACTTTATTGGAACATGTTCAGTTTTCGGGTTGATGTTACTCACATGTTTGTTTTGTTTACAAGCCAGTTGGTCACTGGCTAGTGTGATTGTGCTGGTGGAGGAGGATTATAGTGGTTGGGGCGGCATAGAGCCTCTGGTGAGGAGTGCTAGGTTAGTAACGAAGGATAAAACAACAAGGCGGGTGGCCGTTTGGCTTCTGCTTCTCTTTTGGTTTGGCGTGGTTTGTGTGTCTTTGCTTAGCTACTTACTTCCATCAAGATTAGACTCATCGGTCATGTCAGTCAGCATGAAGGAGCTGGTTCCGACCTTTTTCCTCTCAATTTACTTGCTGTCCCGACTCATTGGAAACGCAGTGTTGTATCGGATTTGCACCAAAATGAATGAAGGTAAGATGGAGAAGATATGTGAGGTGGCGGAGTGAGCTAATGTCATTATGAAGGATGTGGAGGAGAATAATGAGTGACCTTTTTTGGGGTGATTGATATATCAAATGAGAGGTTTAAGAAGGATTATTTATCTGTATGTGCAATGTATTCTAATACAGTTTGTGTAGACAAAATGTTGCAGTTGGTTGTATTATTAATTATTAATGAACATTTATGTAAAAAGGCATCTTGCCAGCACTGATTGCTGCACCAGTACAGCATATAGACGAAGGAGGTCCCCAGTGTTGCAATAATGGGATGATTGACCCCGTCTGTCTTCCAAAATGATTCACAGTGAGATCGGAGGTTCTATCTTCCGGCCACTGAGGTGGAAACCAAGAGAAAGCAGGAGGGTAGAAAATTGGAAGAGTTTAGTTCGAACTAACAGATAAAATGTTGTTTCTCCAAGCAAGCAGGGAATTAAGCTTGAGGCAAAATAAACGTACCAGAGCCATTGAAGAAAATGAGAGATGGCGGCTCTTTTAGGCACAAGATCGATATCTCATTATTAGATATATGTGTCAAACTACTATTAGCTCACACTTTATTCAGAGAGGAGAAAAGAAATTATTGTTGTTGTTTTCATTGAGAATAAAACAACTCTATTTATACTGTACATAAACACTAAAAACAGAAAGCAACAACATTTGTGTATATCCTACAAATATTGTATCTCTAACAAACGGAAACTAAATATCCTAAATTCTTCTAGAATTGAATATTATTTTCATTGAATATTCATTTGAATATTCAAGTGCATCTCTTTAGAATATCCATAGAATATCCCACTTATTGGGTCACTCTAAGAATTAAAGCCCAACATACTCCCCCTAATCCTAGTGTGGCTCAAGATCACGAATTCCAAACAGATATTGCGGTGTTGTCAATTTCACCATCGGTGACGCCTTTGTCAAAATATCTGCTTTCTGCTCCTCTGACCAAATAAACTCCATAGTAATATGTCCTCAACACACTCACGTATAAAATGGAATATCATGTCAATATATTTCCTATACGTCCGTGAAATACAAGATTCTTCATCAAGACAATGACAGATTTGGTACCAACCAACAACTTCACCGTCTTGGGCTCTTCTCCAGTTAGCTCTCCCAACAAACTCCTGAGCCACATCGTTTGGTAGGCCGCCGCTGTTGCTGCCATGAACTCGGTCTCGCATGTTGACGATGCAACCGTTTTCTAGTTTTATGAATTTCATGAGATCAGCTATCATTGACGTAGAATGCCATACCTCTTATGCTCTTCCTGTCATCCATGTCGCCGGCTAGATCACAGTCAGAGTGTCCGGTGATCAACTCAGGGCCTCTTTTGGTGGGATATAATATCCTATAGCGTATCATTCCCTTTAGGTACCTCAAGATATGCTTAACCACCTTCTGATGATGTATCACGGTCGATCTCTCCATGAATTTACTTGTCACCCCGATAACATATGAGAGATCTGGACTAGTATGTAAGAGATACCTGCGACAGTCAATCACATGACGATTCCCAATAATGTCGATGAGTTCTCCATAAGCATCCTTATGCAACTGCTTCTTCAGCTCCATGAGAATCTTAACTGGGTTGCATTCGGCCATGACAAAATAAGCTAGTATCATCTTGGCATATGTAGTCTGCTTGATGGTGACGCCTCCTTCTTGCTGCTCCACCTCAATCTCAAGATAGTAGGTAAGTAGTCCCAAATTATTCATCTCGAAATCAGTCATCATTTTCTGCTTGAACTCCTTAATTATCGTTGGATCAATGTTGGTGACAATGAGATCATTTCGACATAGACACCAACAAGAATTCCAGTGTGATCCCTTCCGCTTTTGTACACTGCTTGTTCTCTTGCACATCTTATGAAGTCGAGCGGCTTCATGCTTCGATCAAGGCGCGTGTTCCAAGCTCGAGGTGTCTGTCAGAGCCCATAAAGTGCCTTGCTGAGTTTGATATGCTCCTTGTCCTTCATAGTGAATCCTTTTTCTTGAGTCACGTACACTCTTCCTTGAGCTCGCCATTGAGAAATGCTGATTTGACATAAAGATGATGAACTTCTCAGCCATGATTTGTTGTCAAGGTAAAGATCATCTGCATAGCGTCAAGCTTCGCCACTAGTGGAAACACCTCTTCAAAGTCAATGCCTTACCTCTTGACATAGCCTTTAGTGACTAATCTTACCTTATGTTTGGTTACTTCTCCGTTAGAGTCCTTTTTCAACTTGTACACCCATTTAAGTACAATGGATTTGTGGCCGGTCGACAACGTCGTCAGGGTCCATGTTGAGTTCTTCTCGATAGACTCGATCTACTTGGTCATGGCCTCCTCCCTGACTACATGGTCTGCAGCCTCAGGAAAGCAGGTTGGCTCCTCTATCTCAGCAAGCACTAGCTCATCTTCTACATCACAGTTCAGCTCCACCCTTAGTGCTTGTCGCATTATGTCATTGATATGTCTGTATAGGACTAGCTCCTCATCGGTCTTGTCATTGCCAAATGCCGGTTGCAATTCGGTGGTGGCATGTGAATCAACATATTCAGTCACTCATGCTGTAGATGTTGATGCATGAGTTACCGCTCCTTCTCTCGTATTTGGACTCTCTGATATCACAAGAATATTTGATGAAGTTAGTGTAGGGTCTTGCTATAGCGGTGTCGAGGGCAATGACTCACATGTAGATCCCATGGAAGATAGCAATGAGGTGTCTGTTGCTAGTTCGTTGTTGTCGACTATGAAATCTGTGGGTTGATCACCATCTGTACTTGCATACCACCTCCGCTCCATATTCTTCTCGAATACTACATCGCGACATGCATCAATTTTTCCTCTTCCCAGGTCGAACAGCCAGTGTGCCTCATAGCCATCCTCGACGCCAAAGTACACCATCTGTTGGCTGCGATCATAGAGCTTCTTCAAATGCGGTGCTAACATCTTGACATGCGTTGTGCACCCATACGAGCGAAGATGTCTCAAGTGTGGCTTCCTCCCATTCCAGGTCTCGAATGGAATACGCTCCTCCGTTGACTTCGCTGGTAGGTGGTTTAATAGGTACATCGCATGTCATACTGCCTCTCCCCATAATTTTGCTGGCATGTTCATACTTTTGAGAAGGAACTTCGCCATCTCCATCATGGTCCTGTTTCTTTGCCCTACTACTCCATTCTTCTGTGGCGTGTATGGAGCAGTGTAGTACCTCTTGATTCTTCCCTCTTCACACATCTTAGAAAATTTTGCCTGATGAGAACTCACAACCGCGATAAGTTTGAAGTGTCTTTAAGCGATTCCCACAAGTGTTCTCAGCCTCAGACTTGAACTTCTCAATCTTGGGAAAGGCCTGGTCCTTCGATTTGATGATGTAAACCCACATCCACTAAGAGAAATCATCAACAATCAAAATGAAATACTTCTTACCTGCCATTGTTGATGTTAAGATCGAGGCCACAAAGATCAATGTGAAGTAGCTCAAGGGTTTTTGAGCCCAGTATTTCATCATCATCAGGAACGGCCTCCTCGCCTGCTTTGCAACCAAACACCTATGACACATCTGGTTTGGATGTCAAATTGGCGGCACTCCCACTGCCTTCTCCTTATCAACTAGTAGCTTTATTGCTTTGAAATTCATGTGGCCCAATAGTGTGTGCCACAACCATGCTGGATCTTCGAGACTCGTCAGTAGATAAATCGGGATCATCAACTCTATCTGAATGCGATAGAGTCGATTTGGGGCGCGTCTCACTTTAATGTTTAGACAAAGAGAATCTTTGTGGAACACCTCCAGCTCATCATCGTCCATGATCACATTATGTCAGGTCTAGGTTAGTTAGCATAGGCTCACAATGTTGCTGCTAAGTCTCGGAATGTAGTACACTTCCTCAAGCAGCCACCGATATCTATTCTTACAGGTAAAGGTAATCGAACCCTTCCCCATAACTTGCACTATGGATCCATCACCAAATTTGACATCACCGTTGACGCCTTCATCAAGTTCATGGAACTTCATCTTGTCGCCCATCATGTGGTTGCTAGCTCCATTATCGAGGTGCAACATTTTCATTGATTTTGTGACCTCACTCTCCACAAGGTGTGGTTCTGGCCACACCTTTTCTTCATTAAGGAAGACGAAACCCTGCCATTTTTGTTCCGTCGATGCTACTTCCTCTAACACGGTGAGCATTAAAGCTAGCTTGGTGTCAACAACCCGTGTGAGATGTGTCTCCTCCGTCTTCTTCGTTTCTTTGCACTCATTTGCATAGTGCCCCATCTGATTGCAATTGAAACACCAGATGAAACTCTTATAATGGTCTCCACTTTCTGAGTCATTCTTACTTGGTGTATTACCACGTCCACTTCAGTCTCGGCCTCGGCCTCTGCCACGCCCACTACCACCCTGGCCGACGCCGCCATTCTCTGGTGACTTGCCTCTACCCAAGGAGTTACCACTTTATTTTTTCTGTCGTGCCTCCCACTCGGCCTGAGTGAGTAGGAGCTGACCATCACTATTAGTACCACCAGACGTTCGCCACATGCACTCCTCAAATGCCTTCAACAAACCTACCACTTCTTCAAAGGACAGAGTCCTCGAGTCATAGAATTCCTTGATGCCGACGATCACATTCACAAAGCGATCCGGCACAGTATCAAACAAGTTCTTCACTAAGGGAATATCATCCAAAGTTCCACCAAAGATGGCGTACCTGATAGACATGTCAGAGAGCTCGCAGGCGTACTGATCGAGTGTCTCCCCCTATTGCATGCAGAGGGAGTTGAAGTCGCCCTACAACGTCTGCAATCATGCCTCCTTAACATAATCTGCACCGACGAACCTCGTCTTATGGTAATCCCATACCTCCTTCGCTGTCTTCTTATTTCCCACTTGCATGAGGAGATCCTCCGAGAGAGCCAGCAAAAGATGTGACATCGTCTTCTTGTCCTTTTTGTGTCGACGGCCTCACCTTCTGCCTGCTCGATTGCCTCCTAGACACCCTGATTTTCTATCATGGCTTGCACCCGAATCACCCAACTGATGTAGTTTATTGTCGTTAACTGTGTGTATATGAACTACCTAAAGCCGCTTCTCCACAAGGCTTCTTTACAAACAACGAGCGACATTGTATTGAATCGCAGATATTTTGGCATAAAACTAAGCTCTGATTTCAGATGTTAGGCAGAGGACTGAAATCTCACTACTAGACATATGCGACAAAATACTACTAGCTCACGCTTTAATCAGAGAGGAGAGAGGAAATTATTTTTGTTGTTTTCATTGAGAATAAATCAGCTCTATTTATACTGTACATGAAAACTAAAACTGAAAAGCAGCAATAATTGTGTATGTCCTACAAATATTATTTCTCTAATAAAAGAAAAATAAATATCCTAACTATAATGGAAGATTATTTCCATTGAATATTCCAATGAATATTTAAGTATATCTCATGAGAATATCCACAAAATATTCCACTTATTAGGCCACTCAAGGATTAAGCCCAACAAGCCCAGGTAGCAGTATAGGTTTTGGAAGATCAATCTGAGGGTGGGTGGCTGGTAAGACGATGATTCTATGCTAGAGGACTATATACTAATTATGGGTTCTTTTTTGGCGTTATTCCATTCACAGGAATCTGGTGTGTTTATTTTAAGGATATTGTTGTATTTGTTATTAGTATATGTGTTTTTTCTTTATAAATTGTACAAAATATTTCTATTATAATAAAAACTTGAAGTGAATAAAATGATGTTTATTGCCCTAATGGGAATTCTTTCTAGCTCTAGCCAACATTTCATTAATACGAGGAGTCTTACGCAAGCGAATCCTGGTTTTCTAGACGGTATTAGAATAATATCTTTAATTTCTTGTTACTTTACAACATTGTTCTAAAAGGCGGCCGCCTAGCCGCCTAGGCGGCTGCCTAATCTCTGGGCGGTTCAAAAACGCCCCGCCTAGCCGCCTAGCGCCTAATTATTTTATATATTTTATTTTTAAAATAAAATTAAATTTTATAGGTATAATTTTATAATTAATTATTAAATATATTATTAATATATATAACTCCGCCTAATCATCCGATTAGTCCTTCCGCCTAATCCCCGCCTAGCCGATTAGTCCCTAGGCCCCAAGCCAACCGCCTAGGGCCGCCTAGCGCCTTTTAGAACACTGCTTTACAATCTTTTTTTAGTTTATTTAACATTCTAGTTGATTTCTTGATCTAGCAATATGATGCCAATAAATGCAAATTCATTGAATTCTTCTGATTTTTGAGTTGTTGAATAGATGAGCTATGAGGATCTTCTTTTCATTTGTCACATAGAGAGCACTAGTTCATCAACCGTCAGTAATATCTTGGTAGGAGGAGATATTTATTAGCTATAGATTGACACTTCTTACTTTATTCATCTATTTTCTTATAGTTGTTGTTTAATCAAAAAAATATTTGTTTATTTTTACTATCATTTTAAAAATTTATTGTGCATTTAATTTCTACAATTATCTTAAAAAAATAAACAATAATTATTTCTTTATCATAATCAATAAAAGAATCATTTCACACAAGTAATAATACACATTTTTACTTTTTACATAAGAATACATTAAATAATTACGCTTTAAATTCTTTTATTAATATAGCCTTTATTCATTCAATTAAACTTTAAACGACTTCTATATCAGAAAAGAGGAAATATATGTTGAATAATGTTAATTTAACAGACAAATACTAAAAGGGGCCCTGAACTATCGTTATTTCTCTAATTATGGTAATAACTATCTAAATATAAAAAAATGGCAAGAACAAAAATTTTGGACTAATTTTTTAAATAAAATATACAGTTACATTCTTTAACTAATATTAACATATGAATTATATTTGTGTGCGAAAATCACATTGTTTTATAAATAAATTAAATAATATAATATCATCTTTATGCAAAGAATCTCATATATTTCATATTATATCGACTTTATTATTGATCAACTTTGATAAGATCAGTTGTATTTAATGAATCAAATCCAATGTGACATTTTAAATTAATGAAAAAAATTGTTGCCCTTTTTTGATACTTAGATAGTTCTGACTGTAAGTGAAAAAATTATGATAGTTTAAAATCTCATTTAAAATTTGTCCCTTAATTAATTAACTCTGTGCATCCAAGTAGTCGTAGAAGGGCAGAAAATATGAATATGTATTATGTGTATGTATGTTTTCGCAGGTGTCTCATCTGACTGAATTCAAAAAACAACTACATAAAACATTTTATTATAAAAAGGTATCACATGGCTGAAAGTACCTGCCTGTGGCCAGTGGTGGATCCATTGGATGGATATTGGTCATTCAATTTGAAATACAATTATTCATTTTAAAAAACTTATATTTTTATATTGTTATTTTTTATTAAATTTTAATTTTGTACTCTCAAATTTAGTACAATTTTAATTTTTATAATCCAAAATAATCAAAAAATCTCAATAAAGTGCCAAATCCATCCCATAATACATCAAAATAAATAAATAAAATACAAAAAACAGAAAAACAAAATTAACACATGCGGCGTTAAACTCAAATGTCAAATCTCAAATCTTAATACTGAAATCAGTCAAGAAGCAACTTAACTTTAACTAAATCTCTTTCATCTGTTCGCCACATGCTCGAAGTCCGGAGCTACAACGCGAACCACATAAAACTAAGATGACAGATTCATTTTTTCATACACCCCGAATGAAAATTTCCGAAACTGACAGCTAGAGATGAGGAGAACAAAATATTTGCACCATGGATGAGAACAATATAGGTCAATATGTGCTATATTAGAAATCCTTCCAATGGCTTTGACTATAAAAAGTAATAAATATTTATACCGTAGCTTTTTTTAAATAAATGTTTTTAAGTTTTATCATGATAAGGTCTACATAATGTTTGTTTTATTTTTTGTCAAAAAGGAATAACTAAACAAAGAATTAGTATGCGCTCTTCTTGTATTTAGATGGCTGACGAAATAAATAAAATTGAACAACATTCAATTATTAAAATATATATTCAGTTTGTGTTATTGGATTTCTTTTGAGTGTAGTTTGTAAAATGGGATTGTAGGTATGATTTTTAATTGGGCCCACCTTACAAAGCTTTAGATTTGTACTTATCTAATTAGTTGACTGGTACGAGGAGATATTAATTTGATATTGAGAAACAATTCTAGAATTTTGTATGAGCGGTATAAATATTAGGTGCTTTGAATGAGTGATTAGAAAAATGTTTGGAATATCATGGAGCTACAAAATGAATATGTCATTTTACTTATAAGATCTCCTTCTTAAGAGATTTATTATTCGTACCCCCGAATATCATGGGCTTTCTTGTTGACTCATTCAAAGAGAATGGTATGAGAGCCACAAGATCTTTTTTATGACAGTGAATGGAGTAATAATCCTCTTTCAAGTTTATGTCCTAAACAAGATGACTTTATTGAACAAGATTGATACTTTCTAGCCAATACTAAAAGGACGGATTTGAATGAGTAAAAAAAGACAATAAAAAAACTCTCTTTCTCATTACTTATGACTTGAACAATCATAATAATATATGAAACAAAACAAATATATGTAGAAAAACTTTGTTTTATTTAAGCACCATCTCTAAATGAATTGTCTCCTCTATGTATAAATTAATTTCAAATCTTCCGCTTGTAACTTATTTCTTTGAGTTCGAGTGTATGACTTCTACATTTGCAGTTGATCAAGTCTTTCTGATGATTAATATTGAGAATTAAGGGATGGCTTCTAGAATATTATTATGTTAAAATGAATTAAGAAATTGAAAAATCAACTAATCAGCTGCTAACATGATTGTAGCGTGAGTGCTCACTCATACTAAAAAATATTGAACAAGTGTAATACGAGTGAATCACTTATTTTAAATAATAGCGAATGATTATTGTACGATTTAATCACTTACGCTAAATATTTAATCATATATGCTTTTTTATTAATTCTTGAAATGAGAGAAGCCCAATATGATACCTCAACACCACCTAAAAAAGATAATGATGAGAAAACATATAAGTGATAGAAGATCAAAGCAAGTAAGAATTTTATGTCCTCAAGGATTAATATCGAAAGTAGTTTACTTATAAAAACTGGAAATGAGAAGAAACCGACAGAAGCACAGGATAATATGATATCACCATTTTCTAAAGAGATTCTTGCTTAAATTCAGCAGCTAGATATGAAGTTAAGAATACCACTAAAGATATCCTCTCTATCACATGTTGAAACAATTTGCCTTCTAGTTTCCTCCCCCAAGAAATCTAGCTTGTTTCAAATGGCACCCACCTTACAGTCGACAACCTCTACTTGAGTGTTGACGTTTTCATCCAAAGGTTTGACGTTATTCTCACATATCCTAATGAGATCCAACATATTGGCAATCCTCATCTCCAACTAGGTTAACAAGGCTTCATTAGGTGAATGGACTTGTCTCTTGTTGGCTTTGTAGTCTCCTTCTCCATGGTCCT
>NQLW01001319.1:166606-255189 GCA_002312845.1 Kalanchoe fedtschenkoi | reverse complement strand
TATTTTGTCGTAGGGTGTTGTTGGGCATTTTCGGCTGTGGCAGCCACAGAGGGGATCACCCAACTGACAACCGGTAAGCTCATCTCTCTGTCTGAGCAAGAGTTGGTGGACTGTGACACGAGCGGCCAAGATCAGGGATGCGAAGGAGGGCTCATGGATGACGCATTCCAGTTTATCCAACAAAATGGAGGTCTTACCACAGAGGCAAAGTATCCATACCAGGGAGTGGACGGAAGCTGCAGCGCAACAAGCAAGCAGCCCGCAGCCAAGATCACAGGCTACGAGGACGTACCCACCAACGACGAAAACTCATTAATGAAAGCTGTAGCGAATCAACCTGTCTCCGTTGCAATCGATGCTAGGGGCAGTGATTTCCAGTTCTACTCAGTCGGTGTGTTCACTGGAAGCTGTGGCACTCAGTTGGATCACGGCGTCACTGCTGTCGGATACGGTGTGGATGGCACCACCAAGTATTGGCTGATCAAGAACTCATGGGGGGATTCATGGGGCGAGGAGGGATACATTAGAATGCAGCGAGGCGTGGATGCCGCTGAAGGCCTCTGCGGCATTGCCATGGAACCCTCCTACCCTACAGCAGCATAACAACAACTTCTTAAACTGGTTACAAAACTAAGAGAAGCCAGCCAGCCTGTGCATGTTGTATTATATATTAGCATGTTGTGTTTCTCTTTACCATCACCATCTGTATATGCATTTTCATGTTATGTTATTATATGATTATGCGCATACTCATGTTGCCAGAAACTTCAAAAATATTATTTGAACAATGCTCTTATGAACTATACCATGCTATTGTTACCAATTGGAAATTCTGATCTTTGCATGCATAACAATGACATGAATAAAAATCATACAATTTTAGTGAGTATGTCAGGTGCAGCTGATACCATATCTACGTACGCCTTCTGTCCTCTTTTACATGTCATTTAAGGTTAATTTGAATAGATTAAGGTGAAGTTAATGTTAGCGGTTGAACAAATTTAATAAATAGATGGTTAATATTTTAAAAACAATTCGTGCAAAAAGTAAAATTGGTAGGTGATTACTGGTGAAGAATGAACTTTTTATCAATTATTATAACGAAGTAATTAATGTTTGGCACTTTAAAGTAGTTGTTGTTATTAAATACGCATTAAAAAGTGTTAAGTGACAAATAAAAGTGAATAAAAAAATTCAATTACGTGACATGTAAAAGAGGACAAAAAAAATATTTTTGATAAGGCATCACTCCATGATTTTGTACTTGCGAATATTAGTTAGGACTTGGGAGATGCTTGAATTGCTAGTGGTATATACTTCGCAAAATGTCTATGTGAGTTTCATTCAACAACTTTTAAAGGTGGAAAATAATAAGGGCCGGTCTGGAAAATTTAGAGACCCTGTGCAAAATTTTTTGAAGGCCCACCATAAAAAATCAAGGTTAAGATTTCCAAAGGTGGGGCAACTCTACCTCACCATCAAAGGTGAGAGGCACACCAAAATCTAGCCTTAACAAATATTCTAGCATGACACAAATGGTCAAGCTTATTTAAAATTAAACAAATATTTCCTTTAAGGCTCAATTCAAAATGGTCAAAGCCTTGATGAAGTAACTTCATTTGAATTCTCAATACAATTGAGTAATGTCCACACTTGAAGATACTTGGCTAAATGTAGGACTTCAAATTCCAATCCTGAATTTTACATGTCTTGCATTGCTATACTATATACTAATCTTCTTCTCCCTTTCTCTTGTTTCTGGGCAATGTGGGATGTTAACACTCAAGTCCCTTCCTTCAATCCCACATCACCCATATTCAATGTTACACACAAGTCTGTACAACTATATATATTAGGATGTTGTGTATCATCAAATTAACATGTAAGCTTCCAATATATCTTCAAAGGAATTTCCTAAGATGTTTGGAATATGCTTGTATATTATTCCTTATGGAGAATTTTAATTTTGAGGCCTTCTTATATAAGAGAGTTAACATTTGGGGGCCTTTTTTCTTCTAAAATTTGAGCTTGGGGTCTTTCCAAAATTGGCGGCCTGGTGCAGTTGCACCACTTGCACTGCCTCCGGACCGGACCTGAAAATAATACTCTTAAAAAACTCTTATGTACTGATGTACTAGAACAAAATTAGATATGCTTTCATTCTCTATTCAATTCTTGAAAGCCTTTAATCTACATAACTCGATACACATTTTTAAAGTGAATATTATCAATTAATATTATAAATTCAAAATTCTATTTTAACTATCAACTGAATAAATCAACTAATATTATAAATTTGAATTTCTAATTTAATTATTGATTATATAATTCTAAACGACACTAATATTTTAAATAATTTAACTAGAACAAATAAAAGAAAATGTTTAAACCTAATTAAAAACAAAATATAAATATTTTAATGTTTGAAAGTACATAAAGAAATATTTCAAAAATATTTCATTATCTATTTTTGCCAAAGATCCGCGGAAGTACATTCATGTTCCATAACTATTCGAGCCACTTGATGAGATCAAATTATTCGGTCTATTTATACTTAACTCAGTTGATTATTGAATATTTGAGAGTGATATTTAATGATATAGTTGGTATTCATATTTCAGGGTGATTTTAGAGTTTAATGCGAAAACGTGCAAATAAAAAGATTTTAGATGAGATGATGATAAAATCGCATAAAACTTTAAAAGTCACTAGTTGACCAAGCGCACAGCCGCGTGATGAGGAGCGGACACGAGTCACCAATAAGAATGAAGCAAGAATGCTGACTTTGCAGTGGCCACGTGTAAGGTCGAGCACACGATTGATCATTAATAGCGCAAAAAAAGCAATTTTGGACAGTCAAACCTTTCAAAATAAATATCAAATTTTAATGATTCAAATTACTACAGATAAAGAAACAAAGATCTTCATTTTTATTAGAGGAGTCGAAGTCTGATTCTCGACGAAGTTGTGCCAAAAGTGAAATTAGAGTTAGAATCTTTTCAATCGACTCAAGATTTATGTTTAAAATTTTTATCATTATAAAGTCTGATCTTCCAGAGATTTCCTAAGAAATTTGTATAAGAGATACTTAGCAACTTGTGTAGATATTTGTTGCTAAGATTGGTCTTATCCCCAGGTTATATAAGGAGGTCTTTGCCTCATATTTCAAGTGCACTACAACAAAATAAAAAAACTCTCTCTTAGTCCAAAATTGTATTAGAGTTTCGATCAAAAGCCGTCAATGGAGGACATCAAGGGAAGTCTCCGAAGGAAGGAGCTAGTTTGGTTTGTAAGAGTTGTTCTTACTAACATGCATATTTTGACTATATATATATATATAAATATATATATATATATGTCAATATTCATTTTAATGGTGAGTTTGTAGTCAAATAGTTTTGGTAAGTACCGAGTCAAACTAACAGGCCGTTCCTAGCACTCAGAGGGCCCTGGGCAAGACATAAAAGAAGGACCTTATATCCCCTATATAGAGGGCGGATCAGTTGCGAACACTTAAATTGTGGATAAATTGTGAATGAACCATTACCAATCAAAATAAATAAGAAATGACATGTTTTATCATTTTGGTTTCCTTATTTAGATATTTACACCTTTCATAGTTATCCTCTTAAAATATATATATTTAATTACTACTTACTTACGCTAACATGCCATAATTCACTCAACTAATTTAATTTCTCTCTCTCCTCAGATATTAAAAATCAGTCGATCGTGAATTGAAGAATCAATTTTGTCTCTCTTCTTCTCCTCAGACGAACGCCTCTTGCCACCGCTGCCGTCGATTAATCACCGCCTCTTATCGTCTTGAGTCATGCTAGATCTGGGGACGACTTAGATCTGGAGAGACGTGGATGTGGGGAGGGCCCGAATCTGGAGAGGCGCGGATCTGGTGAGGGCTCTGATCTGGAGAGGCTCGGATCCACCTGAATTCTTTATTCTTTGTTCTCATCATCAATTTCAGGTATACTTTTTGATGATAATTTCATTTTGTTGGTATTTATGTCTCTATGTCGTCCTTCCTTTGAATCGTCTGTTCTGTGTTGATATGTTGTGTTTTGAAAGTCTGGTTTGAGGGTGGGTTGGTGCGATATGGAACGAATCTGATTCTGGGTTTGAAAATTACGGAAGGGGCTGGTGTTTTCTAGGATTATTTGGGAAATATTTAGGAATCCAGTTTCAGAAAGAGCTGGTGTTTTTTGGTGTCAAACCAGCAGGGTTTATAGATCGGATAATCAAAAAATCCAAAAAATTTCAAAAATTTTAATCTCTAGCATGAATATTTAAACAAAAACGTCATGTCACAATGAAGTGACACATTAAAAGTTAACAACAATTTAATAAAGTCAACAATTCATAAAGTGAAACGTGTTGTTCTAATTCATACTTGTAAACATTTTAATACGAAAATCTCAATGACTAGCCAAATTTTAGTTAAAAACATAAATCGCACATCGAAATTTCCAGCCTATGCTAGCAAAGGGCTAGTCTACGGGCTTATGGCTGAAAGATCATTTCCAAGTCCCAAGATCAAGTCTATTTCCATAACAAAAGAGGAGCTGACACAGGAATGTTATCAAAAATATAACAAAAAATCAAATTCTGATTTCGTGCATGCGCAAAGGTCATTCTCTAATCCTAGTGCTGCATAGCTAATAAAAGTGCATGATATATAAAAATCTGATCCCTGGCATAATAATTCAATCAAGTCTTAGCGTGGAGGCTAGTATTGTCCTTTGGTCATTCATCTTTTTCCCCCTCCAAATCTTTGGCCTTTGGCTCTCTCTTTCTCTTTTTTTCTTTTTGGCCTTTGATCTTTTTTTTCTTTTTTTTAAGAGAGATTTGTTTTTCTTTTGGTTTGGAGTGATGAAATCATTCCACACTTAAGATTTGACATTACATAAAAAAATTTCACTGGAATCCTATTTTTTCATTAGCATATACTGTAAAAAATCAGGGTCACCGAAAATAAGTCTTTTGAAAAGTTTTAAGGTTGTTACCCACTGGATTTGAAAATTTTAAAATCTTTTTAGTAAATTCATATTCAAAACATGAAATAGATTAGCCAGAAAGATGATTGTGAAGAAAACTAAATTTGTAAAAATTCACTCTTTATGCTTTTCCGTAGAACTCATCAAGACTCCAAATGCAAAACTAGCATAATAAAGCAAAAAAATCAAATAATTAATCTAAATATTTATTTATTTATATTTTTTAAACAAAAAGAAATCTAAATTAAAATATATAACAACAAATGAATGCATATGGAGGTATAAATTCATTATCTCCCCCCTTCACTAAACGATGCCTAGTCCTTGAACATAAATATATGAAGAAATTGGAACATAGACTGATATATGCACTTCATGTTATAGTATGAGAAATATGTATCCATAGAAACAGTATAATGAGAAACATGAAATATATAAAGTAAAAAAACATTCCCTCATGTACAAGATGTTTGCTCATTTTTCCTGGCTAAATGAGCCATCCTGTAAATAAATCAAAATGGATATCAATAAAAAAATTAGAGTTTCTTTCAACATTAGCTGGGATAAGAACTTCATCAAATTGGCGTCCATGGCTCGATGAAGCAGGAAGGCTATAGCTGCAGGGAAAAATCATAATGTTGGGTCATTTGTCGCTGATAATGCAACATCTCTTCCAGTATCTTGTGTTGTTCCTCATGTCTTATGTTACTGGCTACCTGCTCCTATCAAAAATCTATCTACTCACGCATAGTATATATCTATTCTTATCTGGTATTGCTCATCTCCCAGCTCATATGATTATGATCCATTTGCATCTCCGTCAACTACATAGATGCCCATGAGACTGGATCTATATTCTATTGAGGCCGATATGATGAAGGAGACTGCTAAGGCTGATCTTGTTGAGGTTGTTCTTGTTGCGGTTGAACATCCTGCTCCTCATAAAAAATCTAACATGTCTTATGGGCCTTTTATATCCACGTTCGACATAAACCATCTCTATCAGATTTCTTATGCACCACATCATCTTACAAGTTTGAACAAAATCCATATCCACATAGATCTGTTCTATGTGGTGATGCCCTCTCATTTCCAAATGATAATAATCTACCACATGGCTTATGAAAACCGCTTCTGGCAAACCTCTAAAGGCACCACTAGACCAGTGTTGAGAGCGGGCAATAAGCACATCAAACCAGTCCAGTGGCTCTTCAATCAAACAAGATATAACTCAATGAAGATATCTCCATATAGTTGGTCGTATCCAAGAGGCCTTGTGTGTATGAGGTTTGTATGGAGTAGGGCCTACCATCGGTGTATATAAGGACATATAGTCTTGAATAGTAGGATAAAGTCGAAACCCATATGAAGGAAACCCAAAATTTTTCTAACTTCCATTGCGCTGAGTCGCCCATCCTGTATCACCTAGCCTAAAGCTTCATACTTTCCCAGTCTCTTCACCATCATCCTCCAAATGAAAGAAAATAAAAATTCTCTTACAAAAATATCATAGAGTCGAAGATCAAATCCAAAAATATGTGAAGCCCTGCAGCCCTTAATCTTCTACTTTCTCTTTTTTTTCCTTCAAATTTTTCCTAAACCAAACACAGTCTAAGAGTCAGCATCCGTCTAAATGATGACATAAAAAAAGCATATGATCCAAGGTTTAATCCTGTCCATGAGCCAAAGAAGCTCATTATTATTGAATAATTATTTTCTTAAAGATGGAAAATAACCGAGCACAACATGAATGAGAAAGATTTAGGAATTCAACAACTAACAAAATTCATTGCCTTGACACAAGCAAATGCTATAGAAAGGATAACCATAATAGCACAATGAGACGTCTTAATCTATCGTACTCTAAGGTTGTTTTGGTTTAGGAAAAAATTGAGGAACAGAAAGATTTGAGAAAAAATGAAAGAATTTTTGTTTGGTTCTGTGAAAGTTAGGGGAGAGAAAACTAATGGGAAGAAAAAATTGATAGAAACATAGGGTTTTTTAATACTTTTCCTTGTATTTTCCACCCTACAAAAACAAGTGAAAAATTGGAGAATTCCATGAGGTGTTCACTTACCCTCCAATTTTCCTTTCATCACCGTTAACCCTAAACAAAACACAACAGAACTCAGAGCTCAAAGCATTTTTTTCATATGTTAGATGGGAGATATGCATGATAAAATGATAATAAGCCAAAAGGAATAGCTTAAACCACCTTATGACAGATGAGAGACACAAGAGTGAAAGAGGGGTAAAACCTACAACATATATCTATGCATCAACTAACTGAAAGCATATTAGACAGAAATTCTTGTTACCTATGACTGTGATTATGAGAGATCAAGACATCATGTGTGCCCTTGAAATGAAGAAAAAGGTTTTCTGGAAAGAGCAAGAACAATCTGATGAATATAGAATAACTGAATCAACGACATCATTGAAAAGATCTTCTTGCATCTCTTATCTGACAATCTGCCACACAATGCATATGACTCAGTCTTCACCAAAAGTAGCAAGGTCCCCCCACAAAGGCAAAAAATTGAACTTATTATGCTTCATTTATTATGAAAAATTGAAATAGAATAAATGCACACATTGTAGTTCCTTGTAATTTTCAGTGACAGTAATTTTTCTGTTAGATTTATATTCATTATATAAGATTTATGAAGTGAAAGAGAGCAATTATTAATTAGTTTGTTTATTTTGCGATTTAGCTTTCCATTTCATTTGTTTTAGGCTCTAAGCCAAATTCATTTTGAGCACCAATCTTTGGTTTCTAAAAGTTAAAACACATGGCCACTGTTTGTGCTAAACACAAAAGAAAAACGGTCAGAAGATGGGTAATATCATGCGAGAATCGGCTGTGCAAAAGGAAAGACTTTTTATATGTGCTGCAAACTATTAGGAAGTTACGTGTAATCACTATTCAGCAGTCAATACATAGTTGGCCAGCAATTTCCGCTCGGTTGGGTGCATGCGTATTTTCTTTATGTTAATCCTAACAAAAGTATATGACAGGCCAGCATATGCAACTCACTGGAGTAAGTTACAAGACAAGTTGACTTCTCTCTTCACTTACCAACCATCCATATGGATTTATGGTACTGCAGTCAAGTGAAGTGGGACTGAATCAGCTTGGGAAACTGGAATCCACAGACTACAAACCAGACAATTAAGCCCAGCAGCTTGATTTTGATTTATGGCCGATCAATCATAGCAGAATATTAATTAGGCACTTCATAATTTCATCTCGATGTGGTTCTGTAAAACATTAAATATAGGACACCGTGTAAGGCTACTAAAGGTTTAGCAATGCTAAAAAATTAGCCTTACGCGTTATTGTATTGCAAGTTCACCAAAATGATACAGAATCAACATATAAAATAAAAAAGGTCAGCACGCATGTTAAAAGATGATAATGTTGAGTATGTTACTTGGTAAATGTCCCACATCGGCTAGTGAAGAGAAGATGAGATGACTTATGTTGGATTGTTGAACTATAACTTACAAATCCGGGCTTTTGATTCACAATGGGGATACAATCCAATATGACCTAACCCAAAAATTCAACAGATAAAATATGTATCAAAGGCAATTCAATGTTCATAAGTTTTTGTAGAAACAAATGTAGTGCTTTGTAATTCTATTTTAGTCATCTGTAGTTCTATACTGAGTCATTTTAAGTCTATATCTGCACATATGTCAACCTTCATAACAGTCGGACCTCTTTTCACTTAATTGATTTGGGGTACTGACCATCCTTACAATTTTTTTCAGTCAAGAAACTATAACATAACCTATTCTTACATATCAGTGTCCAGTAGTTTAAGACAGGGACCAACAACAACAATAACAACGTTGATGCAAAGTCTATTATCAACAGTATTAGATACTTGTAGGACTTATCCCAGAAGCAACCATTTAGGATGGGGAAAGGTGAGTGCATATTGACCTCCTGCCATCAACCCCGAAGAAGTAAAGAGCTTTATGCACCGTGGTTTAATTCCTTAACAATTTCAAGCCCAAAAATTATGGTAATTGCTTATGGGAATACATCAATTTAACTAGAAAATGGACACATCTATTATATACAAATGTAAATTAAAATCCATTGTTTAGATCTTGAGATTGCATTTTCTGAAAATCCAGAGTTGCACACCAACTAGTAACAAATAATAAATATCTTTCTTTTTTGATGTTGCCAACATGTACTACTAGCAGGTGTTCATTATGACATTTGGAGGCTAAGTTATCTCTAGCTAGTTTCGGTTTGATATAGTGGCGGAGCCCGAAATTTTTGTTCGGAAGGGCAAAATTACATAATCAAAAATTTGGGTTGAATTTGGAGGGGAAGGCAAAATTAAAAATTTCGTTGAAATTATACATATAAATTTATTTTTTATATATATAAATTTATTTTTTACTCTAGGTAGAAGAATTTTAGGTGGAATTCGGGGGCAGCTGCCCCTCGTGGATCCGCCTATGATTTGATAGCTTTCTCATCCTCCGTTCATTGTCAACCAACGACTAGCCACTCAACAAAGGTATGGTCAGAAGTTCTTCCACACTTCTTTCCCCTTTTCTTACTGTAATTGAAAGGAAAGCTGGAAAGACGAGAGAAGGAAAAAGATTTGGCAAAGAACACGATCAAAGGAAAAAAAAAACACGTCTACTGAACGCTATTTGAAATTACAATGCACAGATTCGTCCATCAGAGGGATTCGAACTCTAATAAAAAAAATTGTCAGAATTTGTCTCTCACCCTCTTTATCACTGGATCACACCCGCTATAACTGGAAGCGGCAGTGGACTAACAACTGGAATTGTTCTAAGGCAGACATGTTTTAACTACCTCCAAGACATGATTAAACTACACTGCTTATGAGCGACGTAAAATTCGACAGCTGATCATGAAATTATTAATAATTTTAATGAGACGGAAAAGTGAAGAAGGGTACCACACAACCGGCCTATTTACATATTTTGAATTTGTCCTTGAAGGCTGGTTGGACCTGAACCACTCCACAGCCAACACTCGAGTGGGACTGAGTAAAACAAAGCCCCATTGAATAGTATTTGAATTGTTTATTTAATGGTCAAACACATCTGATTTTTAAATGTATAATCATTCACTTTCAGTAATTTATTTTTAAATATCTTCATATATTATTTACTTTTACGACTTTCACATTTAAAATATGTAACCTTATTTTAATATATTTTATTTATTCAAGTGTAACATGAAATACAATTGAAAGCGAAAAAATACAAAAAAAGTACAATTTGACTGCGAAAGTGCAACACATAAATTATATTTAGATAGTTTTAATCATTAGACCAGATTTGATTCAAATTTGAATAACTCAATGACAACTTTACAATAAATGAATAAGATTTTTCAAATTACAATTCATAGACATCAAATATAAACTTGATTTTAATGTTACAAAATATTACATCTTAATAGAGAGTTTAATAAGATCAACAAAACAACACCTAATATATTTTGGATTCATAACCAGTAATATCAACCAGGAAACAACCCTCAAAATAGTGTGGTCGTAGATTTTAATAACCAATTATATATTAACACGTGTAAATTCAAAATTAAATAATAATATTTTTATATTAATTGAGACATATCAAATTGCAAGTGGCTATAAAAAATAAAACTACCTTATTTTCATCAAAATCATCATACTATTTACGGCTGTGTACTGGTTTTAAAAAATAAAACTACCTTATATCTTTACTTATGAAGTAGGATGTAATTTTTTTTTTTTGATCAATTGTCCCAGACAATTGACCTTTTGAACCACTACAATTAGTTTATCTATTTTTTAAAATAATATTTTATACATAGAAGGTTGTGTTCAGCCCGCCTTTAGGCAAAATGGATCCCCCGGATCCTTGTAGGCTTCCCACCAGTCATAAGTTTGTGGCCTACTAGTTTGGGTGGTGGTCTTTCATCTCAAGATCAGAGGTTCAAATCTGGATGGTTGGATGTGTTGTGTGTGTTTTCTTCTCTTCTGTGTGAAAGCTATAATAATATTGTTTCAGTATTTCTCCGACGTAGCCTCGTGGAAGCCGTCCGTTCATCCATGCGTGTGTGTTATTTTTTGTCTTGATGTCTTATTCGTAAGTATGATTGATATGTATGAGTCAATTGTAATGCATTGAATTACTTTGTAATAAAAAAAATTAAACTGCCGATTTAATAATTTTGGTATTGATCTCAAACTAAAGTTAATTTTAGCATGTAGTTAGAAGTTTTAAGTGATCAAATTTATAGCTCTAGAGTTAATGAGTAATCTGATTATTTTAGGGGCGTTGAATATGATTTTTAAAGAATTATATAAGAAATAATCAAACAGAATAAGTGAAAAAATTGGTGGGTTATATGACCCTTCAAACTATAAGGTAGATCCCCCTGAATAAAGTCAATGTCATGCAAGTCAATAAGAAAAATCATTGCTCATAATGCATAGGCATTTCAACCATCTTGTTAATATTTTTATCATCTTCATCAATTCGAACTCACCTATCGTCGCACCAAATTCATCAAACACAATCAAGACCCATCCAAAAGTACTTCAGACGCCATAATTTCACAACAACAAGATCTACTTGGCTGGCCCTTTTAAAGGGTTGCACAATCACAAGAAGGATATATAGCAACGGCTTCGAGCCATAATTTTTATAATTAAGAATAATTGGGAGTGGTTCAATTTATAGAATCTGCTGCAAGCGTCACCGGAAGCTTTCTTAATGGAAGCATTGAGTTGTCATAAAAGACAGGTATTGTGTGATCGGACCGAATGTGGTGGTGAGTGAACTCGTTTCTAAAATACGTCGAGCGTAGATATATTTCTAGCAAATATAAAGTTATTGAGAATAAAGTTGAGTGATTTCTCCGCACTTTCTAGACAATTCGCTGGAATCAAAAGAGATGAACGTGGTTGGAGAGAGAAGCGAGAGAAGTAATTTAAGGGAAAAGGCAAACTTTTATTTGAACTTCAAAAAGTTGAAATATATGATTAGTTATAGGCTTTTACTCTCTTCTACTTGAGCATCTAACATAACACATGTAACACACATATTCTTTATATATACAAATAATATATTAAAGACTACTTTATGTAACACACATATTCTTTATATATACAAATAATATATTAAAGACTACGAGCAACAATTTTGATTATTTCATCAGCCCTCAGGTAGAGTGTGCCAAAAAATAGAAACGCTTAACTTGGACCTAAGCTGAGCTAGAGGATCTGCTAATAATTTTTGATGTAAATTAAGGTCAGCTAGTCGATCAAGGTAGTAATGTAGTGAGGTTGAGAAAATGATGAAGATACAAGCTGACTAGCACGGTTTGTGTATTCATGAAAAACTAATAGTTTCTTCCCAATGTGTAGGGCTACTTGATTATCACAATGAAGGGACTTAGGAGCTTAAAAACAAATACCAGCAGTGTCACATAGTAATTAAACCAACCACTCTAGTTCACATAGATACTAATATGACCTAATACGTACTCAGGCCAGCTCTCGCGCTCTTCTAGCATATACATGTTGTTGTGGTACTATTAAAGTTTGAACCAGATACCTGAGGATTGTTAGACAATTCTTCAAACCACTAGACCAAACCCATGGTGATCCTAGAGTTATGTGTGTTGTCTTAGAAGATCAATCTCATTCTCACCTTTTTTTTTTAAAAAAAAATATTAGTATAATATTATAACTTACACACCCAATTGTCAAAAGATTCAAATTCTGATAGTGGGGATTGTCACAGGATCATTCTCTCCTTAATGCTTCTCTTCTTCTTTATGTCTTCTCAATCTCTCAAGTTATAGAAATTTATTGTGAAGCCCTCGTAGTGGAGGATGTCAAGAAGAGTTTGTAAAGATTGTTCCTACTTATTATGTCTTTCATGGCTATGCACGGTTGATGTCCATGATACGGTTCATGTTAATGTGAATATTTATTGTGAATGTGGCTTTTATTAACAATTAATATTTTACATGTGTACTTGCTGAGCTTACTTTTTATGAATGAATATTTGCATAATAGCATAGCTTGATCATTTATATTTTGTTGTATATATTATTCTGCTGATGATCTAAATGTGAGAAGGCTTAAATCAACACCAATATTGTGCATGTTTATGGATAAATATGTGCTGTGTAAGATGAATTGTCTATATTAAAGTCTCTGCCATAGTACTTAATACATATTATATTGCTGTCATGTACAATAATTCTTGAGACGCATGATTGTATTTAGGTGATGACATGAAATTTTTGGCTAAAGGATGCAATGAATTACGGACATAAGGGGTTGTTTGTGTCTTGTAACTACATGTATGATGTGCATAGTTTGTTGAGTTTGGTTCATTTTATGAGTTTTTTTTCATACAATTTTTATTATATTATTTATTACATAGGTGAGGCGCACATTCATTCCATGGTACATTTTGTCGGACACACTATCATCGGGTTAACTTTTCCACTCATCTAGTAAAATCGGTCGCATGCAGTGGCGGATGCACAAACAACTTAGAGGGGTCACATTGAATTTTTTATTACTAAATATTGAATTGATTTTACTAAAAAAAAATTGATATATATAAACATGACCCCAAATTTGCATTCCATAAATGAATTGAAACTGAAAGTGTACACAACAGAAACTCAAACCATAAAGATCTGAATGTAAATTCAGAAATTGAAACTAATAAACCGTGGCCGGACTCTCCCTTATCTCCCTTATCGAAGGCAGAGCCGCGAATCCCTTGCCTCTCTTTCACCACAGCCCAACGCCGCAAGCCCCTTCGCTCTTTCTGGCGATGTCTTACTCGTCCTTGCCTATTGCTGAATGTCGAGTCCCTTTCATCTCTCGCAGCGGTGGCATCAATCTAAGGTTTCATGATGATTACAGAAAGGAAGTCGCACGATAGGTTTAAGTTAACGTAGGCTCCAGCGTAATTTCGAACCCAATCCAATCCTTCTTTATTTTAAAAAATCAGTCTATTTTTTTTTCATTGTACTCTTTTTGAAAATCGTGATAATTCGAACTGCAATTGGGTAACCGATGATAATTCAGAGCTCATTTTGAATTTTTCTCCACTTATTTATCATTAGAGTCCAGCAAATCACGTACTTAGCAGTGGGATATAATAACATTGATTTATATATATAGTTTTTAGTAAAGTAAATAATTCTAAATACTTTATTTTATAATAAAATAAATTAAGATAACTGCATTCATCATTACGAAGTTAGCAGAGCTATGACGTTGATAGTCGCATTTGTCATTCATTTTTATACTCTTTTAATTAAAAGTTGAAATGCAGAAGGTTAATTTGTTTAGGCTCAAGAAATTTCAGGTGATTATTTTTTATTTTTTTATTATTTACATTAAAGATAAGGGTAAACTACAAAAACATTCTATGAAATACCATCAATTTTCAAATTAAGTAACGAACTTTTTAATTCTTCAATTTCAGTACCGAACTTTTTAATTCTACAATTTCAGTACTATACACTTAATAAAATGAGAAAATCTATATAAAGAAACAAATTTTGTGACCGATATGTTTATGCAAATTTTAAAATTCTAGCTAAAGAGTCGGATTTACAAACTAATTCTCATATTTCATATTAATTTCTTCTTTCTATTAAGTGTATAATATTGAAATTGTAGAATTAAAAAGTTCGGTACTGAATTGAAAAATTAAAAAGTTCGGTACTTAGTTTGAAAATTGGTGATAGTTCATGGTATGTTTTTGTAGTTTACCTTAAAGATAAAAGAGTTGAATACGGGTTTACAAATTTTTTTATTCTCAGTAAAAAATTTCTCATGTTTATATAGTCTTATTTCAAAAGTATTTGTAACAAGTTTACATTAAAGATAAAGGAGTTGATTGATTTTAAAATATGAAACCTTCTAATGTATATAATTATGCTACTCTTAATAAAATAATTTCTTGAACCCATTGATATATTTTTCCGAATATGTCACTGATCATATGTGGTTCTAACAAAAAACAAACTCAAGAACTCCTTAGTGATCACTACTCTAATTCTTCTTACTTTTTTCAAAATCTTTCTTAATTCACAACACTCCAAAACTTACTATTATTTTCTCATTTTTTTCTATAAAAAACAATATTTCTATTGTAATAAAACAAACATGTCACCATCCCATACAGAAAAAGATTTCTAATTGTACCAGATGCGACTCCTCTAGATTCTAAGTACAAACAAACTAATAACTACTACTTTCAATAATATACATGCACTTAACATAACATGGAACATGTTTCATTTCAGAGGCGGTTTGCCTCCGAATTCCATTTAAAATATATTTATTCATAATAAAAATATTATATATAAAAAATTAAATTTATATGCATAATTTTAATTAAATTTTAATTTTTTTTTTAAATTCAATTCAAAATTTTGATTATATATTTTTATTACCCAAAGAAAAATTCTGAAACCGATGCTGTTCCATTCCCGTCTTGCCACCAAACCTTACGTTAGGTAACCCACTCAACCTCAATTCGTACCAATTTGATTTCATCTGATCATAGCGATTTTAGAATCAGATGAATTGAACATGTAAAGTATATATACACGTGGTCAATTATTTAAAACATTCATTAATCCAATTCCCCCCCAAAGTGTGGATTGTAACAGAATTGTCCACGTGTCTCTTTTCCAGAGTTCCGTTCAAACACGAATTCTTTCTCTCTCTCTCTGTCCATTTAGATTTTGGTACTTGTCTCCCCAACCGACCTCCCCTTCAGACCCTCCAAGAGCCCTTTCTCTAAATATTTTACTCCATTTCTATTTTTTTAAAACCATTCAAATATTTCTTCTATCACACGTTTTTTCACAGTTCAACTAAATATATTTTATTTTTTTTAAAAAAAATAAACAATTTGCCATTCACTTTTTATTGAATGAGTATTTTAGTTCTGTTCCATTTTAGTTGCTCTGCTTTAGCTTGACTTCATGTGAAGATAAAAAAATATATATTATTCCACGATTATATAATATATTGAACGAGTCGCTTGTTTAATTATCACCTGATTTCAGAGCGCATAAATAAGAAGAATGGGTGTGAATCAAAGGCAACAGATAATAAGAAACAAAATTGTTGTAAGAAGAAACTAAAATTTATAAAAGTAGTTACAGGAAAAATATAAAACGACGTGAACTATAATATTTTTGAACGATATACTCAAAAAATTTTATAAGATTAATTATTTTAATATATATGATATTCAATAACATCTTAAATTAGTCTGATTTTTTTTAATTGTATCTTTATGATAGTTTTGATAGTTGTTTAGATCGTAGTTGAGGAAGTGGTTGAAGCTCGAATTTTTGTTATATAATTTTTGTAATCATAGTTTCTAATTAAAAAATATGATGATTTCGGAAACCATTTTTTTCCAAATTATGGATGAACTTGAGCATTATTAAACTAAATAAATAAATTTTTCTTGGGAAAGAAATGACACGACTAAAGCAAACTAATGTACCTTAGAATGAGTAATTCATTTTTGTATAAATAAACAAATAAATAGTTAAATGGCATAACGTTACAAGTAGTCTGGGTCAAACAAAATCCTTAGTCGGCACAATTACACTTCATCGTGCAAATCCGTCACCTTCTTCATCACCAAGTTTCCTTCTCTCTCTCCCAGACATAAATTCAAATTGAGTTCTATCTCCTCACCCAGATTCGAATATATATATATAAACCTTTGCGGCGGTGCGGTGTTGAGAAAGCTCGCTCTGTTTTCATGGCGGCTGCCCGCTTCTGAATTCATATACACCCTCCGCTTTCTGTCCTACGAATTCATATACGCATCAGGGGTTGGTCAGGAATCCTAGCTAGCTAGCAAGCTCGCTGTGTTGTTTCGTTGCATGTGCCCATTCAAAGTGGCGAATCCAGAAGATATCGATTACTTGGCGAGTCGCGCAGCCTCCGATGCTGCTGGTGACGAGAACGAGCAGCAGCAGCGCCAGCCTGGCTCCATGCTTTCTGATTACAGTCAAGCCAGAGAGATGTCTGCCATGGTCTCCGCCCTGACTCATGTCGTGTCGGGCCAGCGCCCCAGCGGCGACCAGTGGCTTTACGCTAGAGATTCAGGTGCTGGAGGCCTGCTGTACGCGTCTTCCGATAGGCAGAGAGGTTTTGTTTCGTCTTCATCCGGACAAAAGAGGAGCCGGATGGACCAGCAAAGCCGTGCAGTGGCTTCTGCTGCTCCGCCAGATGATCAAAATATCGGACAGAGCTATCAGAGAACAACCTTCCCGAGCAGTGCAGATTTCGGAAGCCAGCCGTCGTCATCATCGGTAGCTTCTGCTTCGTGTAAGTACCATGTTCATTACCTGGTCGTTTTGGTTTCGGCCTGGTGCGTTTTGGATCAATTCAACTTCTTCATCATCACATTTAAGATAATCTCATTTAAGATAATCTCAAGGAAATGGATGTGATCAGATGCACAAATATTTCTTTAATGTGACATAAGATTGAAAGGCACATTTAATTGATTTTTTTTTCTATGTTGTTAATATTCTTATTGTTAATTAATGAAACCTGCAACAGCAACGCAAGCAGCTCAGATCGCGACACGCAGCAGCGGTGGCAATGCGACGCAGAACCCGACAGTGGAAGAAACAGGGGAGAGGAGGAGGAGATACAGAGGGGTTAGGCAGAGGCCGTGGGGCAAATGGGCGGCTGAAATCCGTGATCCGCACAAGGCCGCACGTGTGTGGCTGGGGACATTCGACACGGCGGAAGCAGCAGCCAGAGCATACGATGAAGCCGCGTTGAGATTCAGGGGCAACAGAGCGAAACTCAATTTCCCCGAGAACGTCAGGTCCGTGCCAGCTCCAATGCAAATTGCAACAGGAAGCGCCCCAATCCGCACGGCCGCCATTCTGCCAGATTACGCCACGGTGCGGCCGTCTTTCAGTCCCCAGCTGCAGCAGTTCCGGAGCCAGCCAGAGCTGGGGGAGTACGCGCAATACTCGCAGTTGCTGCAGCAGGGCCGTGGAGGGCGTAGTGGCAGCACCAGTATGTTGGATCAGTTTGTGATATCAAATCTCCAGCCTCCTACCTCCACTGCCCACGGCTCGTCGTCATTTTCTGGGGCGTATCCGCAACTGCTGAGCAACGAGCAGAGCCACCAGTGGGGATTCCACGGGGATGCAGGTGGTGGCACCACCGGCCTTGAAGTCATCAAAAAGTCATCACCACCGTCTTGGACAGAGCAGAGTAGTCAGTATCCAAGTTCATCATCTGGTTGATTATTCTCTGACAGGCAGCCTTAAAAGTCAGTTTCCATATATACCTTAAAAGTGTCATTCAGATTTGTCCGTTTTTTTTTTCTTTAAATCTTAGCTTAACTCGTTTTAATATTTTGCTTTCATTACACATTTTAGATATTGAACTCTACTTTGCTTTGGATGTTACACACACAACATAGCGTAGAGGCAACTTTAATAATTTTGTCTGAGATATTTGGCTTTTTATTTCAAACATTTCATGTGTCCCAATCCATATAAATATTTTTTTTTTTTGAAATTCTTCGAAAATGTAAATTACAACGCCCACATCTTATCATCAGAAAATTTAAACTCTGATCATGAAAATTATCAAAATTCATTTTTCACATTCTTTACTACCGGACCACACCCTAATCTCATATAAATAATTATTAGACAATGATAATTATCCGTACGCACACGATTAACTTTAGACTAAAATTTCATGATGAATCATTCCACATCATTCATAGTGTCCTGTTGCACTTGATTCGGATATACATAAACGTGTTCATAATGTTATATACATCAACTTTATTTATCTATGGTGGTTGATCCCATTTGCATGCGTGCGTTCATACGAGGAGGAGGTGGAGGTGTGTAAAAGCATAGGTCAAAGATAGGCATTGACTGGAACCTTCATTTCAGGCATCTCTATCTTTGATTTAGGTGAGTCTCATGGTATGTGTGTTACGTAAGTGGTCAATTTAGGCGTAGAGGCTGACCGGTGCATGTAACCTACCCTACGGGTACATCATCTAGCAGTTGTTTATTCTTACTTTTTCTGTGTGATTGATCAGCAGACTTCAAAAGAGTTTCCAAGCCATCTTTTATAGGCGAAATGAGTTGCCCATTTGGATCAAGAAATGGAGCTTTTTTGGTATGATTGTCATTCAAGTCGTATACTCTCTTTTTGTTTGCCTAAAAGAGTAAAAGGTGAGTCAGTCGTATGCTTGAACGTGACAGTGAGAGGACTAAAACAACACTCGACTTTGTTTGGTTTAGAGAAATTGTTTGGTGTAATGAATATAAAGACGAAAGTAGATGAGAGAGAAAATATATTTTTAATCGAATCCATCTCGTTTTTTTATTCCTGTTTGTTAGAGATGAAAGAACTATCGAAATGTGCTCAAACACTATTTATTTTGTTAATTTTTTTATCAATTTTTTTCTTCTGTAAATTATCCTAAATCAAATAAGAAATTTCTTCTCAATTTCTCTCATTTTTTTCTTTCCTTCAAATTTACCTTAAACCAAACACAGCCTAAGACTTCAACAAGTTTGTTAGAATTTGATGAAATGAAGATTAATAAAACTATTTTGATTGATTTAGGTGGAAATATTTTTTTATTCATAACGATATAAAACTATAATTTTTTATTCATTTTTCCATTGATTTAGGGAGAGGTTTAATTGAAAACTTCGACCGGTAGTGAAACTTGAGAGAACTCAACAAAAGCTCGTTACATGTCCCACTACTGTCTTGTTTTGTTACACTTATTGGGCTCTATAAAGAGGTGGTCTCTTATTATATTAAGCATTCAGTGAACCAAATACTTATTCTTTTTTTCTTAATGAATATTTGGAAAGTCTGAATGATTTGTTATCAATTTTATATCTGAATCATTCAGAGGTGATATCGATCAAATTATTATAATTATATTTTTATTTTTTCTATATCTTTTTGGAATCAACTCTGTCCAGATTGTACTTCAATCAGAATCACATCAATGCCAACCGCAACTAGTTTTCTCAATTAGAATCGCACGCACTTTATAAATAAATAATATTTCTACAACATGATTATAAATTTTAATTTTATTTACAGATTGTAAAACTATAATTTTAATTTAATTCTATATTAATAAATCATTATATACTAAGATATTTAAAAAATGAATTATCAAATGAAAGTAAATCATTCAGCAATCAGATGTAGTTTGACCAGTTGACTGAACATTCAGATTCTCATACAACATTTAGCTCTTAATGTTACAGAACGACACCTACATAAGGGGTATATTGAGGTTAATTTTGTAGCTAATCAGAAGCTGCCACATGTACTTACACTCACGAGCCAATCTTTTATTGACATGTATCCCACTAACTCCTTTCACATGTCACACAATCTCTCTCTTTCTCCCTTCTTTTACAAACTCATTAATTTTTATTTTCAGTTCTTAAAATTAATTTATGTAATTATTTTGATATTATTTTTAAAATAAATTTGATAATAATTATGTAAAAAATAAGCTTTAATTTAAAGTCCCTTTTGGATATTGTTTTCAAAAACATACAACAACACAAAGCACAATACACAAAAACATCGTATAAAATTTAAAATTAATAGTTTTGAGTTCATATTTTAAACTTTAAACGTTAGCTTTTATACTTTGTATTTTGTGCTTTGAGTTTTGAAATATGAAATATGAACTCGAAAATATGAATTTTGCTAAGAATCAACAATGTAGAAATACAAGCAGAAACTCCCACACAACCACCATCAGCCTCTTCTTTAGAGATTGCTGAGTCAAGAGCTATGATACAGGACATGTTCAAGATATTGATAGAGCTGCGCCAAGCTATGACACACATGATCTCCACGCAATGCAAGGTATGCATGTCCATAGAACACATTACTACCAATTGTCATGCTCCATAAGTAACTCAACAACACAATAATAAAATATTGAGAACGAAAGAAGGTATCAAGGAACTAAATTAAAAGATGGCAGGCATGGAACAATAACTCATGCACTTAATCATCAATGCAAGGGAAAGGAATGCTCAACTACAATCAGTAGAAAAACTACTTTCTCATATCAAAGAAATAACACTGAGAAGTGGAGCCAATATGCTAGAAAGGGAGTTTCCACACAATGAAGAAATTTTTGCTCCCAGACCACCCCACGCACGACACTCTGAGCAAAGAATTAGATAGTCGAGCGTGCGGGCTTGCCAAAACAGGTGAACTCATGAGACGTGCGCTTCAGAAAAGGATGCCAAGCGTGCGATGGTCTATTTATTTACGCTCTGCCAGCATCTTGAACCAGAAAAATTACCAGATTTGAATGAGTTCTTTGAGCCCAACACTCCAGAACTTGATGAGCCTCAGATGCAGATGTCGGTTGATGACATATTAAGCCATGATTCCATTAATCCAAAATCAATAGATTCCTCCATGCTCATGGAATCTAAGAGCCAGGTACCTCATTTATTCAAAAGGCCAGGTAACTTTACAATCTCATGCATATTACCTGTACACACTTGCCTTCACATATTTCATGACAAAGACAAAATCATTGACATCTATCTTATGTAGTTACCTATATGCATTTGCCATCACTTATTTCAACTCTTTTCAAGAATAATCAATAAAGACAATGTCAAAGATATATGAATAAAGAATGAGTATGCCGTACTATTTATTCACAATTATACTACCTAAAACTGAGAATATGTGGACACCAAAACTGTGATTTCACTCCACATTAGTGGGATATCAGCCGATGACGTAGGACACAAGCTCATATTCAGAGGAGCTTTGACAGTTTAAACTTTATAAACATTTTGAAAATATAAGAATTTTCCTACAACTCTATGAAACATGACTTATTTCTTTTTTAAGTTTCTTTTTGAAACTTTTTCTCTCTGATTTTTTTACGATCTTTGGTTAAGAGATTTTTTTAAGCCATGCCTTCAAAAGAAGATAAGTCACTCATATAAAACAACTTCTCAAAATATTTTTGAAATGACATGAACTCATATGCAATACTCAAACGAAATCACTCAAAGATAAAGTAATCAAAGATAATCTCAATCTAAGCATCAATATGTTCTAGCAAGACTTATTAGAGCTCTCTAAGATATTAAATTAAGTCAAATAACTAAACCATAAAATTTCATCAAAATATGCATGGAATCAAATAAGTTGAATGACATAATGAACATCTAGGAAAGCTCGTTGTTTTAAAAAAAACTTCAGATTATTGTGAGATGACTCAAAATAAAGAAAAATATAATAAAAGACTCTATTAAATACTAAGTGTTAGTTATGACCATGACTCCCCATCCCACACTAAAAATTAACTGTGTCCTTATATTTTATAAGAACACATAAAAAACAAGTACAAGGAAAGGGAAAAAAAGAACATGGAAGTCAGTTTAAAGAAACTGAGCTTGTGTCTCCGTAAGCAAGATCTCCTAGCCACACGCGCGGCCTCTGCTGCGGATGCGGGCGGCCTTCCTCTGTAACTTCATATTTTTAATGATTTTTTCTTCTTATAAAACCTCACAATACGACTTTATCATTGGTGTTGAGAACTCACAAAATGATTAGTGATTAGTCATGCCAAGAAAATCAAATTTACTAATTGAATTAAATGTAGAAAATAAACTCGACTTGCGTCTCATAAAATGTCCTTGTTTAACGTCTCAAGCTCGACAATACCTCAACCATGGTAAGGTGACGGAGCTTGTTCTTAGGGCCATCATCTCGGAGTCCATCCATGTGAATGAGGTGGCGGCAACTGCTTCAGTGCAATGTCGTCTTCATAGTTATCGTCTTACACAACATTAATTTTGGCACAAGTAGTTATAAAATATAGCTCTCCTAAGATAATATATAGGGGGAACTTTCATCTTTTTCATCCAGCTTAATGACATAAAAAATCTACAAGAAGGGGTAAGCGATCCACCTGCACTACAATATTTCTTACTATCCCCATGGCTTGCGCATGAGGGAGGTTAGCCAATTGAATATTTGCATAGCATATCTTACGTGGTTCCAACCTCAATTCAAAATATACAGAATAAGATATAACATTAACTGTTACACCTGAATCTATCATGAAGTGATCAATGCGGTTTTTACTAATTATGCATAAGATTGTAAAGTTACCTGACCTTTTGAATGTATGAGGTACCTGACTCTTGGATTCCATGAGCAAGGAGGAATCTATTGATTTTGGAGGAATGGAATCATGACTTAATATGTCAGCAACCGACATCTACATCTGAGGCTCATCAAGTTCTAGAGTGATGGGCTCAAAGAACTCATTCAAATCTGCTGATTTTTCCGGTTCAGCATGCTGGCAGAGCGTAAAGTAATAGACCACCGCGCGCTTGGCATCCTTTTCTGATCCGCACGGCTTGTGAGGTTCACCTGTTCTGGCAAGCCCGTGCGCTCGGCTATGTGATTTTTTGCTCAAAGTGTCGCGTGGGGGTGGTCTGGGAGCCAAAATTTCTTCATTGTGTGAAAGCTCCATTTCTAGCAGATTGGCTCCACTTTTCAGTTTTATTTCCTTGACATGAGAAAGTAGTTTTTCTACTAATTGGAGTTGAACATTCCTTTCCTTTGCATTGATGATTAAGTGCATGAGTTAATGTTCCACGTCTGCCATCTTTGAATATAGTTCCTTGATACCTTTTTTCGTTCTTAATATTTTATTATTGTGTTGCTGAGTTACTTGTGGAGCAGGAAAATTGGCAGTAATGTGCATGCATACTTTCAATTGCGTGGACATCATGTGTGTCATAGCTTGGCACAGCTCTATCAATATCTTGATCACGTCCTGTGTCATAGCTCTTAACTCAGCAATCTCTGAAGAAGGGACTGATGCTGGTTATGTGGACATTTCTAGTTGTGTTTCTGCATTGTTGATTCTTAGTACTTCTTGAGTTATCAGAATTTTGCCACGCGTGCGTCAGAATTTCGCCCACGCACTTAACTCAGTTCTTTATTTTGTCACTTTCATGAATAATATTTATAAACACAAATTATCTCACAACATACATCATAAGTCATAACACCTGAACAACACAAGAGATTTAGCCACCATATGTATAAACATATTCAGATATAAAGAACTTATACCACCAACAAGGTGTTGGCCTAGTGGTATTGGGTGTTGTCTAACAACTCTAAGGTCATGGGTTCAAGCCCTGTTGGTACCACATTTACGCTTAGATACACTGGAGGTGCGCGTGAGCTGGCCCGCAGTGAGTATGGGCGTACACTATCAAGGTGGAGGGGTGTGCGGCCCCTGGCCACCAAGGGGGAAGTGGGGAACCACTATCGATCTCTTGAAAAAAAAAAAAAAACTTATACGGAGTCTGATAAGACCAGAACGTTGTACCTTACTGTTCTCCATGGACAGCTGACTCTCTAGTCGCATGGTGTAGTCACCTTCTGATCGCAAACTGAATAATAAGGTAGAGACCTCCTTATACAGTGTAAGGCGTGCCCTAACTTATAAAAAAGTGATACTCACAAGTTTGTTAAGTTCTCTAAGTGTGTGTTTGGTAGGCGGGATATCCTACGGTATAGCATTACTAATACTGCATAACATGTTTGGTTGGATATTTAGTCAAATGTATTAATAATGCTTGGATTAGATTTTACTCTACAACAACCGTATTAACAATTCCACCTTTTTAGGTGGGTTTATTTATCCCGGTCAACAGAAGGAAAGGAATATAATTAAAATTACAATTACACCCTCAAACCCTAACCTGCTACAAATTCATTTCACGAGAAGTGCATCTAGCGGCGCAGAAAGAAAATCGACGAGCGAAGTATCTTAGGGGAAGCGGTGAACTAAACAAAAGATGGATCAGAGGGCAACGGCGGGAGGAACGACCCAACATCGACTTCTATTCCGGACGCAGCTCGCACTTCTTTGAATACCACATAAGAAGAAGCAGACGACACCAGACCCACAAATCCCCTTCTCGTCATCAACCCGTATCAAACTGTATCATCCTCTTCGCTGCTCAGTTGATCGTCAATCCGCTGGGGGATTCGTTTGTTTTGGATGAATCCCGCGCCTTATCCACTTCTCGCAGTCACACGGCCCGCATGTGGCCGCTCGAAAGCTCGCCAAATACTATTTTCTCAGGAAAGTCGGTCGATTTCTATCCATGAAATTTTTTAGAATAGTGAAGGGTATTAAAGTAAAATAAAACTATATACGACCCATCAACCAAACACAATGTAAACGTATATATAATACCTGTATATATAATACCAGCATAAATTGTACATGTATTAATAATACCGATCTTTTAATACGGCTACCAAACGCGCACTAATGTAAATACCTTGGAGATTCGATGTAGATACAGATGTGCAAGCTGATAGAAGATCGACTCAGATTTGGAGCTGATTTTAGAAATAAATATGTCCGCCGAAATTGATCATCTTTCTCTAGATATCCATCGAGATTTAGAACATGGTAAATTCAATTATCATAATCAGACTTCAGACATGGAAGATAAAACATTCATAAGTTACCTAGTCAGAACTGACTCTAATTCAAAAATAGGTGTTTCACGCGGACATGTGTGACTTCCCGCGCTCACGGCTCTTGCGCGTGGCAAGTGCTACGTAATTTTATTTGGCTTATTATTTTTTTTTGTTGACATGTGTCTGTCATTATCACATCACCTGCACGCGCGGATGCAGTCCACAATGTGCGGCTTCTGCGCTCAGCTAGTTGTCTTCTTCAGTGATTCAATTTGATACTATATGTATTTTATTCTAAAAACCTTTTTTTAAGAAAGTTTTTGCATTAAAATCTAAAATAAACCTGAAATATTAATACTAACTAAAATAAATAAATAATACTAAAAAAAGTAGAAAATTAAGTGAATTAAGTGCATAATGAATCGAGTAATTTGATCTCATCACCACCAAATCCTAGACTACGCCCTTTCATCTGATCTAGAGCGACAGTGGGTATGGATTTTTGCAAATTGGGCTTTCATCAGATTGGAACTTAAGGGGATGATTGAGCGTGTTGAAACTGTTCCATTACTGATCCGGCTACAGCGGCCGGACCAATGATGAGTATGTCCGCCTTTCTTCTGACTTGAATATCCTTCTATATCCAAGTATAGCGTCGATGACACCAAGCTTTGACAAGCCTACGAGGTTGCCATTGAAGGCACCTAGCAGAAGATGGTGAGGTGTGGTAGGTGGTCAGTAGTAAATGTTTTTGGTTCCTGCATTTTATAGAACAGGTCGAGGTCACACTCTTTTGAGTTATAGAAAGCTTCTGAGATCCTGAAGCTTCTGAACTGAATAAGGAACTGAAGTTAAATTCTCTTTTGACAAGCTAACCCAGTAATTCAGATGTTCTGGCTTGTTTCTACAGAGTTAGATGTGAATCTTTATGAGCAAAAGGAAACATATTTTTTATGTTGTTCTTTGATGTTTTATGCTGCTTTTTTCTTGTTTGCTGTCATTCTTTGATCATGTTCGACGTCAAATGATATAACATATTGTTTTCCTTGGCTATTGTCTTTAGTTTTTTTCCTTCTCCTTATAAACATAATATGCTGGATGTCAAATGGGTTGTTGTATATTGTTGTTTTTCTTTGATCATCTGTTGTTCATCTCCTTGATTATTCTCTGCATTTCTTTGATCTTCAGGTGCAATGTTTGGAAATCGTATATGTAGTTGTTGTACTTGCATTTCTACTTGGATTCAATGTGTAAGCTTGTTCATTTTATACTTTTTATAGATCAGATTGCTTGCCGGATGTGAGCATGATCATTGGCCATTTTGATGTTGGGTTTACTCTGCATATCTCGTTGCTGAGAAGGATGAGACTGTTTTTGTTTTTGTTTCTGTTATCTACTTGGTTTTGCATTTCACTCTGGCCGACGGGTTGCTGGTCGAAAGGTTGGTTATAGTTGGTACTTGCTATTCAAATTAGCATTTTCTAGTTTGATTTACTTCATTTTTAATTGTAGATTGCTTACTTGAGAAGCTGCTAGATATAGATTTACAAGGTACCAATGCCGAAGCGCTGAAATCCCCACAAACTGACTTGTTTGAGAAGCGTTGAGTTCAGAAGTTCTTCATCTACGTCGAGGACTTCGAAGAGAGTGATCTCAAGTCTCATGAAGGGTTGAGTTTGAATAAAGTAACAGCTGGAGAAATTCTCTCCTGCGAATCTCATCCGCTTTAGACTTTACGTGAGTGAGCATATGTTTTGTATGCCAGCTAATGAAAATTTTTATGTATACTTTATTTAAATTTCTATTTTTATGAATTATTTTATTTCTTTTAAAAAATTAGTTACTATTTAAAAATAAAAAAATGTCTGTTAGGACAATTATGTCATTACACAAATGAAATAACGCAATCTCATTGCCAAATAAAGAATAGAAAACAGAAAAATTGTTAAAATAGATAACTAACAAAAATTCAAAAGATAATAGCTAGAAACTATTACTTAAAAAAAGTCATTGCCTTAGCCTCCACTCTATCCTGCAGAGGCAAATCGTTATTTTAGGTAAAAACTGTTGCCTTGGGAACAGGGCCGGCCTGGACAAATTGGGGGCCCTGAGAAAAAAAAAAAAAAAGGCCTTCAAATGGTATACTGTAAACGATACGAGCTCAAACTGCCTAGCAAAAAACAAACACCCCAGTGGCAAGCTTGAACCCACCTTGAAACCTCCCCTCAATTTAAATTAAGATCTCAAACTCAGCTCATCTCAGTAGCAGTGGGCAAATAGATAAATTTTGGAGCAATTTTTAAACACTCTTTGATTACTAAATCTTTCACTGTTTGGCACAAACAAACGTGTGTGGAAAGTTTATGAATACTGCCCAAGTATTGGGACCACAAGTTACAAACAGTCTGGGGCAGTTGACGTTATATCCCACACAGGTGAAAACAAGTTGTAAAAAACGTTTCTGATATATGACGCAAGAGAGTAGCATCACGAATAACAAAGCGCCAGCAACAGACAAGGTTAAGCGTAAAGCTAAAACTGCGTTCATAGTTGGATTCATTAACTACGAACTTAGCCAAAGGCTTCTCCCAAATTGGGCCTGGCTATGGTTTGTGTTTCGCTCGAGCTAAAGTTTCATAACTTTTGCAACTTTGGAGTCATTTGTCCCGTTAGAGCAAAGATTCGGATTTTAGATTGTGGGGCCTTTTATACGTTGGGCCCTGTGCAGTTGATCCACCTGGACAGGACCTTAGCCGGGCCTGCTTAGGAATATGCAACTCTTATCAAATGTAGAGTATTTTTTTCATTTGGCCCTTTTGAACTTTTTTTTTTTAAAATGGCCTTGCATTAAAAAAGTTTTCGGAAATGACCTCCTTTTAGCGAACCGTTGTTTGAAACGGCGGTTGGGTTGAGAGAAGCCGCCGTTTCAAACAGCGGTTCGACTGATGTGCTGACTGGGCTATCCAGTCAGCAGACAGGTGCACAAGTGCCAGTTTCAAACAGCGACTGGTCTCAACCCAACCGCCATTTCAAACAGCGGTTTGTTATCAACTTCGACCGCTGTTTGAAACAGCGGTTCGATTGGTTTACCTCGTTGATGGAATCTCCGTCGAAGAGCTCCTCGCCGTCCTGAGAATTGTCTTCCGCCGAGCTTCCTTCAGCCGCATCTTTCTTCAAACTGATGTAGTTAATGTTGCGGATCACGACTTTCTTGGACGAACGACTTCTTTCTGCTCCCTTTCTTCTTCGTAGAGCGTTTTCCAGTTTCTTCCGATGCCAATGGTAAAAGCTTCGAAGCGGTATTACCATTGGCATCAATCTCTTCGCAAGGCAGCTCAGTCGAGCGAATGGACGCCTCAGGAAGGGCTGAACCAGGCGGAGGGGGCGGGCGGGGCGAGAGCGATGGAGTACCCGCCTTTCTGAATCCGCTCCTTGGCGGATTTGAGATGCAGCAGGAAGAGCTGGAGCAGGCCTGACGCGAGCTTCTCGCTCTGGCCATTGGTGAAGATGACCAGATCACACCTGGACACAAATCACCATCAGAATCACAAACCGATTGAAACCCATTTCTCAGAATTCAACGAGGAATTTAGGACGTGGGAGTGAGATGGAACAGCGCGTAGTCAATCCGAGCTCTAGGATCCATGGATTTCGGTCAAGATTCAAGCTTTGGTACAAAGTTGGGAGCGTCGGGATTTGGGATTGCAGTTTCGAACCGCTGTTTGAAACGGCGGTAGGGTTGAGATCAGCCGCTGTTTGAAACTGGCACTTGTCCACCTATCTGCTGACTGGATAATCCAGTCAGCACATCAGTCGAACCGCTGTTTGAAACGGCGGCTTCTCTCAACCCAACCGCCGTTTCAAACAGCGGTTCGCTAAAAGGAGGCCATTTCCGAAAACTTTTCTAATGCAAGGCCATTTTCGAAAAAAAAAATTCAAAGAGGGCCAAATGAAAACAAAACTCTCAAATGTAGCAGTAAAAAAATTGCCTTATGTTTAGCCAACAATAAAAAAGGCATTTTGAAATAGTTTTGGGGCGTACGTAATATCGTTTTGGACTTAGTGTATTATATTTAATAATTTAATTAAAATTTATTATTTTGAATAATGTATATTTATTACAGGAATCTATATGTGAAATATTAGTTACCATTGTAAGTATTGAGGAGTCAAATAATATTTTTTAGAATATTTGTTAAATTTATTTAAGGGAGCAAAAGAACCTTTAATTATCATCACTTTCTTAGTTACAATCCAAACTATCTAAACTATCAAAAAAAATTTAATGAAAAAATTCAGACTAATTTAGAAAGCTGTTTAAAATCAATTAATTGATTCATTAAATACAGTTAATATTATCAAACTTGTTGAGGATTATTATCGATTGAATGTGAAAGAGGGGATATCATTTATTTTAATGATAAAATAATGGAGAAAAACTCAAAAGGGGCCATGAATTATCACTACTTACCAAGTTACGGTCAGAACTACCACGATTTTCAAAAAGAGTGCGATGAAAATTGGACTGATTTCAAATGATGCTTAAGACCAATTTATTTGATTTCTTATATAAAATAAATCTTATTAAATTTGTGATTATGAATAGTTGAGTATGAAAAGACGTCGTTTGTTTATGTGTGCAAAATGATATTATTTATTTTGATAACCAAACGACGTATTTTTCGCACATGAATCTATGTCTTGTGATAATATTAGTTTAGAAGTGTAACGGTAAATTTTATTTTAGAAAATCAGTCCATTTTTTCATCGCACCTTTTTTGGAAATCATGATAGTTTTGACCGTAATTGGGTAAGTGATGCTAGTTCAGAGTCCCTTTTGAGATATTTCTTAAAAATAATATAGTTCTAGCACACATGTTATGTTTTTCAATAATCTTAGTTTTGGAAATGTAACTGTACAATTTATTTCAGAAAATAGTTTAAGGTTTCTTTTGATGTTTTTCTTTTATTGTACGCATACATGATCACCATTATTAAAATTATGATCGTGGAAAGGTGTCGGACAATTGATACCACAATCCATGCCCTAATTATATGAAAAATTAACAAAGAAAGTGAATAGTTTGGTGCAAAGATTTCACAAATCTACATACCAATGTATAATTGATTCTACATGAACTCATAGTTATTTTGAATTTGCATTTAAATACCAAGATATAATTAATAATATGTGAATATATGAATTGATTCACAAGACATTTCATCTGATAATACAAATTTCGATCCCAAAACATAGACGATGATACAAGAATAGATTATTTTGCTGTTCGATAATCATATTTTTGAAACTAAAAAAATGCTTCATATTTAGTAGAATTATAATTAAAGGCAAATTATTTACTTTTAGTTATTAAATTTTATAAAAATTAAATTTTTTATATATAATAATTTTTTATTTTTACCTAATGTACTCAATTTATTTCCACTAGAGCTAAGTTCACTAACAGAAAATTTTTTTTATTCGCCATATTGAGATTGGGCTTATACTGTGGTAAAATTGAGAACAGATGCAAACATTAACTTTTAAGACTTCACCATTAATACTTATTCATAGAGAAATTCTTGGGTGGATGGACTGTGTGGACACCATAAATAAGGAGACAACACGTGACACTTTGAAAAGTCAAAGTGATATGTGGCGGTTTCTTATTAGTTGTGAAATTTTTTTGACTTTTCAACGCATCACGTGGCTGATCAAAGTGCCAAGTGACACCACCCATTCGTGAGTCCACCGTCTATGTGGTGGAATGTGTCCACCCAAAAATTTCTCCTTATTCATATGCTACCATTATAATAAAAAAATACATTTTTCATGTATTAATTTATAAAATTTACGTGTAGGAACAATCAGCCAATCTCGAAAAATAAAAGATTCAAGAGCTGAAGATGCATCTACAATTAAGCGTTTGAAGACTACCGTCATAAGACAGAACAAATAGTTATATTTGCCAATTTTTATTTCTGTTGAATTTTTTAACCTAAAACTTTTTAGACCTTATAATACCCAATTTAAAATTATTATTATTAAAATTAATCATGCTTACTATTTTTTTTACATTGAATATATATTATGACACACATGTATATCAAATTACCACAGAATTTTAATATGCTTCAAAAATACTTCTAGCCCCCTCTCACCCAATTCGTTGCCAAAAAAAATTCCTAACACTCAAAATATATATAATTTGCTTTCAAAATTTAAAATTATAGTATGACATATTTATAAGTAGATGACATAGCGTATGATATCTACATTTTATATACACTTTAAAAAAATACGAGCCACTGTTACCTAATTTGCATGAAAAAATAAAAATAATAAAATGGAATTTTTGGAAGTAAATATGTTTTTATTTTATTTTCCCTCTAAATATTTTATTATTTATTTCTGAAATAGAAATGGGTAAAAGTATAATTACTCTTGGCTCTTGGGTGCACGAAAGCATTCGTTCAATGAGTATTTTGGCTCCAAAGTGACACCATTTTAAGATTTTGATGATTCAGTCAACTCATTTTGTTCACATATCTTAAAAAAATTAAAAAAAAAGTTAAAAATCTCAAGAAAATGTATATAGTTCTAAAAATTCAAAAATGAAATCTCTAAAATATATTTATAAAATATTAATGGGTGAATATATTAATATATGTGCTGATGATTAATTTTTTTTCCAGATGAATATTGATTGTATTTCATGAACTTATATTTCTATTGATTAATTACAGTTTCAAGCTGTGGTGACTAGTGAGATGATATAACTCGACGTTGCCTTCAGCTTAAGCTACGATTATCAGATGCTCGAATTTTGAAAACCAATCGAATTAAATAAAATAATTACGTGAGGTTGAGTTTGGTTCAATTAAAAAACCAATCGATGAACCTAATTCAAAATCAAAATATTGCTCCACCTAAGAATCTCTGTTTCAATCCACTCTCATGTAATCAATCCTTGCTACAGCCAGTCATCAACACGATTCAGCAGGGAATCGGTTCAGGATGTCGACAGCTCCGCGCAGCTGCATGCTTCCGCTCAACCCACTTCAAGACTCGTCTTCAGCAACCTCGTCCGCTCAAAGGTGGAAGCTTTTCCATGTACGTGCAGCGTCGACGCTTCCGAGCTCCAAGATGACTGTTGGGTCGGTTCCGGAGAGCCCATTTGGGAATTTAGTGAAAATTGACGTTCTTGGCCAGAAAAGAGTGGTGGGGGCGGACGAGAGCCTGGAGCTGTTGAAGTTGAGCGAGGAGTTTTGTGATTGCAGGCAGATGCATGGTAGATTGATAAAGTTGGGTGCTTTGGGGAGTGACAGTTTGTTTGCGAATAGGTTGGTTGTGATGTATTCCAGGAATGAGGGTTTGTCAGGGGATGCACGGAAGGTGTTTGAGGGAATGTCTGATAGAAGGATACAGAGTTATGCTGCCATGATCGGGTCGTTTTGTAGGGTGGGGAATTGGGATGATTTGTTTTGGGTGTTGGGGTTGATGATTGGGGATGGGATGTGGCCTGATAAGTATATGGTGCCGACTTTGCTCAAGGCTTGCTCAGCTAAGGAGGAGTTGTTGTGTGGAAAAATGGTTCATGGGTATGTTGTTAGAAGGAAGATAGGATGTGATGTGTATGTTGGGAACGGGTTGATTGATTTTTACGCAAATTGTGGTGATTTGAGATATTCGAAGAATGTGTTTGATTCGCTGAGCGATAGGGATGTCGTGTCGTGGACTGCTCTTGTTTCAGCCTACATGGATGTGGGATTGGTGGATGAGGCTGTGGAGGTGTTTCGGTCAATGCAGGTGGATGGAGTGAGGCCCGACTTGATTTCTTGGAATGCTCTCGCAGCAGGGTATGCGAAGAACGGGGATCTTGATCTGGCGCTCGAGTGTTTTGAGGAGATGCAAGAGAAAGGGCTGACACCCAATGTAAATTCGTGGAATGGTGTGATCTCCGCTTGCGTGCACAATGGGCATTTTGAAGATGCTTTAGAAGTTTTTCGTGTAATGGTCCAAGCTCCAATGGATCCAAATGTCGTGACTGTCGTCAGTGTCTTACAGGCTTGTGCAGGGTTGACTGATTTGGATTTAGGGAGAGCATTACATGCACATTCTCTGAGACATAGACTCGATGAGCATGCCTATTTTAATGGATCGTTAATCGATATGTACTCGAAATGTGGGAGGGCAGATTACGCACTGATAGTTTTCGGTAAGGTGAACAACAGGAATACTGCTATGTGGAATGAAATAGTTGCAGCTCGGGTAAATGCCGGGGAGATGGAGGAGGCGTTGGAACTAGTAAACATGATGGAAACCGACAATGTGAAACCTGACGTGATAACTTTCAATACCATACTTGCCGGGTACGCAAGAAATGGACAGAAGACTGAAGCTTTGAAGTTACTGTCCAAAATGGTTGAGATGGATGTGCAACCGAACATTGTTTCTTGCAATGTTCTCATATCTGGTTTCCAACAGCGTGGGCTCAGTATCGAAGCATTGAAGTTGATACGTGCAATGCAATCAGCGGACAATGATTTTCTGCCTGATGGGTTGACCCTTCAGCCAAACTCAATCACGGTTACCAGTGCTCTTGCTGCTTTCGCAGATCTGAGTTTGCATCGGAAAGGTAAAGAAATCCACGGTTATATTCTGAAGAATCTCTCCGAGGCAAACATGTATGTCCTAAGTGCTTTGGTGGACATGTATGGCAAATGCAATGATATGAGCTCTGCCACAAAAGTCTTCGGTAGAGCTGAGGAGAGAAGCACGGTGTTGTGGAATGTGTTGATGGCTGGTCTGATCAAGAACAAGCGGCCAGATGAGGCTCTTGAAAGCTTTATGAAAATGCTTGCAGAAGGCCACAAACCGAGTTCAGTTACCTTTGTGATACTTCTCTCGGCATGCGCTGATTTGGCTGCTCTGGGCATTGGCAAAGAATTGCATTCGTTAATAGTGAAAAGTCAACACGGAGACTCAGCTGCAGCCGTTTCAAGTGCTCTGATAGATTTGTATGCCAAGTGCGGTTGCATAGTCGAGTCGAGGAAGGTTTTTGACTCAGAATTAGATAGAGACATAGCGTTGTGGAACTCAATGATATCAGCGTACACATTCCTCGGATTGAGTGATGAAGCAATTGCATTGTACAAAGATATGGAAGCATCCGGCCCTTCTCCAGACCACATCACCTTGATGTCTCTTCTGTCAGCCTGCGCTCGAGATGGTTTGGTGGATGAAGGATGGAGATACTTCCGCTCAATGGATGAATATGGAATCCAGCCAAGCGTCGAGCTCTATACATGCATGGTTGCTATTTTGGGTTCTGCCGGCTTATTAGAGGAAGCTCATGAATTCATCAGGCAGATGCCTTTCGAAGCCGATGCCTGTATGTGGTCTACCCTTCTGCAGGCCTGCAGGCTGCATTCGAATCCCGAAATAGGAGAAAGAGCTGCGAATGCCCTTTTCGAGCTCGAACCAGAAAATGCCTCCAACTACATCCTCTTGGCAAATATCTATGTCTCGTCAGGATTGTGGGATGCCGCTCAGAAGGTAAGAAATCTGATCAGGGGCCGTAAACTGCTGACAGTCAAGGAGTGCAGCTATGTTAACATCGGCGCAACAACGATCCACGCGTTCAAAGGGGGAAACATATCCGATTTCAGATTGGACGAGACTTTAGATACGTGGGACAAGTTAGCCGCTGAAATGGAAGAAACCGGGTATTTCCCTAATGATCCGGTTTTGGACCCTGAGCAGGAAGTGGATCCGTTCTCATGCTTGCACACTGAGAAATTAGCCATCTGTTTCGGCATTATGGCATCGAGTGGTTGTCAGCGTGATCCGATACGGGTGTCGAAGAACATAAGGATGTGCATCGACTGTCACACGTCAGCTAAAATGATATCCAGGATTTGTAGGAGGGAGATCCACGTGAAGGATGTCGGGTTGTATCACCAGTTCAAGGAAGGGAAATGCAGCTGCCGGGATAGATGGTGATGAAACTCTACTGTCTTAACAGTTGTTCTTTTGGTTTGATTCTACTGTAAATTCTATAGATCTCCTACTTGTAATTATTTGAGAAATGGAAAAGCTTTCACTTCAAAATCACTTGCACTTCAAATTCTATGGATCTTCCTCTTGTCACAGACCATCTATTTGCCCCTTGGACCAGATCATGATTTACCTAAAGATGATCTTAGAAGATAGAAGTCGGTCTCAGAAGATGGGAGTCCGAACCCAATTTCTAGTAGAATGTGAAATCTTATGAATGAGGATGTCTAGATATTTTGTAGAAAACATTAGATAAGAGGAGGTGGATAATTATAAAAGGGGAGGAGCACACATTTGCTCTAAACCACCAAACAATTGAATCTCTCTTTATGATAAGAAGTGCTCTTCTTTCCGAAGTACTCTTTGAATCTCTCTTACAATGTCGCATGATTTTTAAGGAAAGGTTTGTCTAGCTACAAATGTTGAAAAAATTCTAACTAAGTGCCGCACGACAACATTAAGTCAGTCACAAGTGATATTCAAGCGAGATTCGATTTTTGTCACACGAATGGCTTCCGAACGTGACACCCGTGGAGGGCCACAAAGAAGGAGACCAAGAAACCAAGAAATTTGGTTCACTAAGTTAGAGACGGAGATAACTGATGCGTTGGACCGTACAGGGTTATGTAAAAACAACATGGAGGCTTTGAATGAGAAAGTTGACACTCAAGTGGAGGCGATCGACCACAAGGTGGGTGTCATCTAAAGCAAACAGGATTCTTTAGGGAGGGAACTTGAAGACAAATTATTCTAATACGTGAACACCATACTTCAATCTTAGAGGGATGAGAAAGTGGAACACCAATCAATGGTGGAAAGCTTGGTGACCCAAGTGGAGGGGTTGCACAATTCTTTGAAAAAAATAAATGTTGAGGTGGATCAAGTGAAACATACGACAAAAGAACAAGACGTTGTTTGCTTTGTGTGAGAAGTTCTGAGGGTCCAAGATGTAACAAAACTGAATGAGTTTAGAGCGACACAGGTGGCAGAGAAAAACAACAACTTCTCTGGCATATAGAGCGATTTTCTGATGTCATCTAATTGGATGATGAGACTAAGGTGACGACTATGTGGTGGCTAGGCCCGACCCAACACATGTGCAAGTAGAGCACTTGCATTGGGTCTCCAACAAACTAAGAGCTCCAATCCAGCTGGTAAAGGCCTTCAGCTCTATCCCACTATCCGGGCTTCCAGCAAGCCAAGACCTCCATCGAACCCACGACCTTTGAAATAAATTAGAAACTCACAACCAATTCAATTAAGTTAAATTTATGTATAACAAAGAATATAATTTTACAATATTTTCGTGGCAACAAATAACAATATTAATAAGAATGAATAAAATCATTTATTCTCCAAGGGTAGTGTATTCTGAAACTTCAAAATCTTAAAAATTTTAAATTTTAAAATTCTAAAAAATAATAAAAAATGATACGTTAAAGCCTCAAAAATACTTAAGATCTAAAATTTTAAGTTCTATTATTTAAAAAAATTTGTACGATTATTTTTTTATAAAATTAATTTTTTTATATTATTTCATTTTACAACATGCCCTTAAGCCTAACTTTTAGTTTCGCACAGGGCCTCCAAAATGGGGACCGACCTGGTAGTGGCGTAGAAAATTTAATGAAATTCAAAGAGGGTTGTGCAAGATTAACTCATGGGCAGAGTTTGTGATGGAAGTCAAGAGGCAATTTTACCCGGTGAATGCCGACCATGAGGCCTAAAAGAAGCTAAGCATGGGTCGTCACTTTCAGAACGGGTGAAGGATTTTTCAGCTGTTATACTGAAATCTCTAATGTAAGTGAAGTTGCACTCTTCGTTAACTTCATGGACGGATTTGAGCCGTGAGCAAGACTTGTGCTAGAAATAAGGGACATGAGGGACACCACTACCACTATGACAATAGCGGATTCCTTGCCAGAGTATTCTCGAGGAGAGAATGAATCATCATCTAAAGCAAGAAAGAAAAACCTAATTAAAAGTGGAGGACTCCAAGAATCATGGATCCCAAACCCAAAAACGGGGGAGAGAAGTATGCGAAAAAAGAAGCATATTAAGCTAAGGGTCAAGATAAGGGTCGTGATAAGAAGCCAAACGACTGCTTCCTCAACGGGATCACATTGGGTTGGGGAGTTCCTAAAACATTATGCTCTCAATATTTTACTTGAGGGGAAGTGCGAGGAAGAAGTTATGATGGGGTGCTTCAAACTACTTGAAGTATGGAAGGCTAATTTATGCATAATGTTGGTGACCGTATACTTATGCATGCAGAAGAACTTGCATAAAAGGTTGGTGACCATACCAAAGAGTTCTTACCCAATGGGAAGAACTTGCCCATCGTAATGGATACGTGAGCCACCCATAATTTCATTCAACCAAGTGAAGTAGCGAGACTTGGGTTCAAAATTGAAAAGTTCAAGTTCAATGGTTGTTTAAAAACGGTGAACATAAAGATAAGACCATTGGAGGAGGTAGCAAAAGCAGTGGAACTATAACTTGGCGTGGTACTCTGAGTTTTTGTATTGCCCTAATGAATGTTTTTAAATGTTTCTCTCGGTGATGCAAGTAGAGCATGATGGGCCCACTTGGTGACGAATGATCACAAAGGCCCACTTAGATTCCATGTGTCTCTCGGCGATGCAAGTAGAGCATGTATTGAATGAGGGTCGAGATACTTGGTTGATTATGTTGAGAAGTAAAGAGAAGCATAACCAAGATGATTATGAACCACCAGTGGAGGTTGAAAAGGCTCTCAAAGAGTGAAATGATGTGAGGCTTGCCAAGCTACCTAAGAAGCTAACCCAAAGAGAGAAGTTGATCGTAAAATTAAATTGGAATAGGGGCACAACCATCATCCAATGTGTCTTATCGGCTATCTCCACCAGAGTCAAAAGAACAAAATAAAAAACGCATGGAGTTGATGGATACGGGATATATCCAACCCTACGAAGCCCCATATAGAGCACTAGTGTTGTTCCAATGAGACCATGATGGCTCTCTGCGTCTTTGCATTGACTATTAGGCAATCAATAAGGTAATCTTCAAAAAAAAACTCATTCCTTTGATTACTGAATTGTTAGATCAACTTGGCCATGCAAAGTACTTCACAAAGTTGAATTTTTAATCGGGATACTAACAAGTGAGGATAGCTGAGGGCAACTGACAGTGCGTATTTTTGACCCTATATAGATGTCAAGTAATGTTTTAGGGATCACTGCAGTCAAATAAAATCGGTAAGTACCGAGTCGAATCAAGAGGAGCATAAGGTTTGTTAGGCGCTAGTAACCTAATTAATATTTATTTAATTCTAGACAAATGATTGGAAGTTGTTTAAACTAATTAATTAAAAACTGAAATTGAAAACAACGACACAGAGATAGAATCGAACATAGAAGATAAGCATCCTAAGATCTACGTCACCTAGGTTGCATGTAAAACTAATCATGTGATTCAAGCACAAATTAATCATCCAAATCATGCAATTTCAATAATACGGCGCATCACTCAATAATTTACATGCAAGTCCGACTTCTACGTGTTCCTACGCAGTAAATTATTGACTAAAATTGATTTCGTATTGTGTTGTTTCCCGATTATGGTCTTTGTAGCTCACAAATACTAGTCAAGGGGTGATACACTAATATTTCCTAAACATGCAGCAGGATAAATAAACTGCGCAATATTTCTAGGCCAACTCCCGATTCTGGTCTTTGATTGACTAGGGCCATTGACTACAACTAAGCGAAATATCCAAACCTACCCGATTCTGGTCTTTGTAGGATGAAATATCCTAACTTAGAGGGTAATAGATTTAATCCTAAATAAAGTACTTAAAGTATGCATATTTAAACTCTGAATAACTACGCATGATAATATTAAGGCGTCCCTAAAATAATGAACATACACAATAATATTCAAAGAAGCACTAGCAACATGGATGAAAAATATACTTAATTAATAAACATGAAAAGTTGAATTTACACACAACTTAGGATCCGTAAGATCCTAGGACAGAGACGACTACTCACTACGCTTAATTGGAATAACAATTATAAAGTAATTATGAAAGTAAAACAAGAATGGTAGAGGAAAGCTTAGTCTCTTGAACCTCCAACTCTGAATGAAGTTCGTCCCTCTAGCCCTTCTGACAGGAAGATGTGGTGTGATGCCAGGCTTATTAGAGTTTGAGCACAAAACTTATATTTATAGTTGATATGTCACCTTAGACTGTCTTCGGTAAGAATCATATCGCCAAAAGAAACTGCTTTTTCTGGGTCCGCCACGTGTCAGCTCGATCTGGGTCAAGTTTTGAGTCGCGCACCGACATGAAACACGATCTGGGTCAAATTCTTGAAAAGGCAGCTTGATCTGGGTCGAGTTTTGGTTCTGCATATTGACAAATTTGCCCCTGAACTTCTTCTTTTGACAATTTGACCCTTGAACTTGGTTTTTTGTCCGATTTTAACCCTGTTTGCATTGTTTTCATCTTTTTCCTCTTCCAAAGCCAGTATTCTTCATATTTAACCTCCAAGAGTCAAAATCAACTATAAATTACTCATAATCTCTCAGAAACGACTCAAATATCTTAAGTATAAGTACCTAAAATAGGGTAAATCATTGCCCTATCAGCAACATACCAAAGACCACTTGTATAACATGCTCTGGTACATTTGAATTTTTGGTGATTCCATTTGGGTTGATGAATGCACCAACCACCTTTTTCACCTTGATGAACATGATCTTTCATCCACACTTGAACTGGTTTGTGGTGGTATACTAAAATAACATCGTCATTTAGTCATTTATAGTAGTACCTTGGCGGAACATATGGAACACTTGCAGACCAGCTTCCAAGCCTTTCAGAAGCACGAATTGTATGTAAAGAGTTAAAGTGTTCATTTTCCAAATAAGAAGTGCATTTCTTAGGTTACGTAATCAATGATAAGAGTCTTATGATGTATCACGACAAGGTAGGATCCATTAAGGAATGAGAGATTCCTGTGAAGGTGACTGAGTTACGCTCTTTTCTAAGATTGGTGAACTATTACCGATGGTTCATCTAAGAACATGCAGCTCTTGCCGCACTATTAACAGATTTATTAAAGAATGATAGTCTAGCTGAGTGGATAATGAACTAAGACTAAGCAGTTCAAAGCTTCAAGAAGGTAGACATGGCAGAACAGTTATTGGCACTACCATATTGTACCAAACATTATGAAGTTCATATAGATGCATCTGACGTTGCCATTGGGGTGTACTTATACAAGAGGGACACCTGATTGCCTATCAAAGTCGAAGACTCAATGAGACCGAGTGTCGTTACATTGTTCAGAAAAAGTAAGTTACAACCATTATCCACTGGTAACAATTTTGAAGGCACTACTTGATCATGTCAAAGTTTGTTGTAAAGATCAAAAATGTGGAAATGTATTACTTCAATATTAAAAATAATTATCCTCAAGAAAGTGAGGTGGCAAGATTTCTTGGTGGAATTCGGCGTGGTGTTTGAGTACAAGTCAGACAAAGTCGGCTTATGCCTTAAGCCAGAAGATGGAGCTTGCACCCATATCTCAAGTCCGATATATTCTTTTGGAGATGATCTGAGAGGAACTTAGTCGAGACCCCATTGCGAAAATATTGGAGGACATGGCCAATGAAGGTAAGACAACACGCTTTTGATTGGAGGATGACCTCATTTACATAAAGGGTCACCGAATCTATGTGACCAAGTGAGAGAGACTAAAGCATGAGATCATTAAGGAATTCCATGACTTAAAATGGGTTGGGAATACGGGGCAAAGAAAAAAAAGAGCCTTGTTAGAGGCTAAATTTTATTGGCTAAATAGATGTAGGATAAAATTGAGCTCTATGTGAAGACTTGTCTCATGTGCCAACATGACAAAGTGGGGAACCATGCACCCAGGGGATTTTAAAGCCACTCCCCATATCGAACCAACCATGAGAAAGCCTCAACATGAATTTCATTAATGTCATGCCGAAATTCAAGGGTTATGAAAGTATCATGGTTCTGCTGCACATATTCTCAAAGTACGTGACATTCATGTCAGCGCCTTAGGATTGCACCGCAGAAGAGGCAGTCCATTTATAATTTAAGAACATGGTGAAGCTTTTGGGTTTTCCTTGAATGATAGTAAGTGATTGACACTCTCACTTCACAAGGTAATTTTGGATTAGACTCTTGAACTCATGAAGTTCGAGCTACACTTCTTCATGAGTTTCCATCCTCAAACCGACGAGCAGCCCTAGAGAATCAACACTTTGTTGGAGCCTTACTTGAGGCATTTCTATAAGTGACAACCAATAGGATTGAGCGAAACTTATGGATGTGGCACAATTCTCATACCACTTGCAAAGGAGTGAATCCACCAAAAAAAGCCTATTCGAGTTAGAAATGCCTCCATGGGATAACAACAACCCATGCTTCAAAAATTGGTGTTTAAATATGATGGGAGGAGTCCCTCAACATTCAAAGATGAAAAATCTTGGAGTGAGCAAGCCGATATAGCCCGATTATACTTAGAGATAGTAGTGAAAAATATGAAAAAGTGGGTGTGATTGTGTTTTTTAGAGGAATATCTCATGTAAAGTTCTTTTTCCCAACCACTATGCAGAAATGCATTATTGATGTCTAGTATAAATAAAGACCAACGGTGAATAACAACAACAACCAAAAGAAGCCTGGCTTTGTACCTTTCTATTTAGCCATTGGTAGCCTATAATGCTATCTCTTCTATAGTTACAATCCATTTGAGATCTATAGACGCTTGAAAATATGAGGCTGGTTCAACAATTTTGGCCACATATGAAAGAAAGTAATAATAGGTTGGAGTAATATGAGAATAAAAAATGTAATGTGAGAGAGATTATAATACCTTGCAAGAAGAAACATTATTGATATAAAGTAATCCGATCTTATCAAATAAAATATAATCATTATACTTCTGAGGTAATTGGATGGCTGTTTGGGTCTTGTACTGAGCTGAGAAAGAGATTGAGGAAGTGAAAAAGACTTTACAGATTGAGTATAAGACAAATGAATAATGGGACATTGTGAATCTGAGTAATTTGGTGAGTGTGTGATATTTTGAATAGTAGATGGATTGTGGTTGGTAAACTGGTTTGAGACTCTAAATCATATGTGAAAGTATGGGAAGATAAGTTTTCGAAGGTACAGGGAAAGATGAAGCTCCTGAATTTTCAAAGTTCAGGTGAACAGTAACCAAAAATTCAATTGGAACTTACTATGAACAAGAATAGATGAATTTTGATGATGAAAAATTGGATTCAATGAGGGAGAATCTGAACAAGTATGATGCTCAACTGGTCATCAGTCAAGTGTGATTTAGGGAGATCTTGGAAAAACTATAACTTTTGGTTGACATGTTTTTAAAAGGAAAAATATGTTTAGCAAAAATAACATCTACACAAACAAAATTAGTGTTGGTTTTAATACTATATATTTTGTAGCCTTTTTTCCAAATGGTTAACCTAAAAAAACATATTTGATGGCTCTAGGATTGAATTTATCTCTTTTAGACTTTAAAGTTGATGCATAACACAAACAATAAAAAGTCCTAAAATGATAGTAATTTGAAGGAACACCAAAAAGAGCTTTTAAGGACTTATAAAGTTTAAATAATTTGTAGGAATTCTATTTAGGGATAAAACTCAAAATGGGCCATGAACTACCACAACTTACATAATTGCCGTCTGAACTACCGCGATTTCCAAAAAAGGTGTGATAAAAAAATAGAACTTATTTTCTAAAATAAAATTTACCATTATTTCTAAACTAATATTATTATAACACTTTGATTTATGTGAGAAAATTACATCATTTGGTTATCAAAATAAATAATATCATTTTGCGTACATAAAGAAAACGACTTCTATTCATACTCAATCATTCATAATTCTCAATAAATTTAATAAGATCAATTACATTTAAGAAATCAAACAAACTGATTTTAAACATCATCCAAAATCAGTCAAATTTTTTTTCATCGCATCCTTTTTAGAAATTATGGTAGTTTGGACCGCAATTGGGTAAGCGGTGGTAGTTCAAGGGCCATTTTAGTTTTTTCTTCTTCTATTTATTATGTAAGCTGTAGTAAGGACACATTATTCCCAAAGCTGATTTTGTACTTGCACTTGAAACCTCAAAGATCTAGCCATAGACAAAAAATACTGATGCTTTCTTTCTTTTTGAACATTCTACTGAAAGGTTTCAATACAAGTGCTATGATGTAAAATATCATGGGAGGATAGAAAAGTTTGAAAGGAAAAAATTTTCAATTCTTTTCCATTATCAGATCTGATAATTTTTATAGTTGCTGAAAACTGAGTTTTTACATATAGATCAAAATGTAAAAAAATAGTAAGAGTGTAAGACTTATTTTTCAAAAGACACAAAAATATATATATCCATTTTGAGTAGAATGTTTATAGGGTCCCCAAATGTTACAATGTACTATATCAAAATGAGAAATAGACTTAGAAATGCTAATAGGAAATGGTGACCTTTTTTTGTTTAGTAATTTGGTACATGTCACATATTGAAGAACGAGCTAAAAGAATTTTCTAAGTAGGAATGTGATGTACGATTTGTAAAGGAGTGTGACCAAATCTCAGATGCTAAAAATTTCTGTGAGAGGTTGCATCAGGAACATGAGTGGAAGTGGAAACATTGAATGAGATAGGAGACACCGACTGGTAAAAATCATGTAACTAGCAATAAAAAATGTTTTCTTCAACACAAGGTTTTGCAAAAAAATCATTTTTAGTAAGTAAAATAGTGTTATCATTATTTTAAGAAGGGATGATACTTATAGATGTTAAATGTGAAATGAGGGGGGAAAAATTTGAAGTATGATATTAGGATTCAACTGAATAAACATAATATGATTGATAGGAGTAGACATTCCATTTGGAAGCTTAATGATGGAAGAAATTTTTGTGGATTGAATAAGGCGATGAAATTGAGAAGTGATGTAACGAGTTGCACCAGAATCAGTGAGCCGAGCTTTATCAGTACCAACAATGAGTAACACCTACTTATATCTAAGATGCCAGTATTGATCAACACTTCTGCATTAGTTGACATATTACTTGTGTTCATCATTTTGAGTAAATCTCACAACCGATCTTGAGTGAACTAATACACTTCAGGATTGAAGATGCTGAAGCTGTCACATGATCTTCAAAATATTTTATAGAGTTGCATTGGCATGAATTGTGACACTTCAACAAACTTTTTCCTGCTTGCTATCTGTTGAGGTGTAGGAGTCCTATAAAATTTATGTCCTTCTGGATAGTTAATCAACTTATAACATTGAAACTTTGTGTGTCCCACTTTATTGCAGTAAACACACTCCACTACAGAACTTTTTTAGGTATCAAAATCATATGTCACATTCTTGAATTTGTTTTTTGAAGTATATGTTAGTCTAGAAATACATAATTGCGGCTTTTGTACTGATTTGAGCAAATAGGTTTTGGCTTTCCTCCTAAATTACATAGCATACACCTCCTCCAAGGTAGGTAATGCCTTCATCATCAAAATATTACTCCTAACAAGTTAAAAAATAACATGACATTGTCTTCTTCTTCTTCATTTTTATCATCAACATGTTTGCTGCAAGTAGTTGTACAACTTCACTTCCTTATGTTTGTCATACTCTTAGAGCACCTTTGAGCTCTTTTTGTGTCTTACAAAATACTCTAACACATTTATTGCTCCTTGCTTTGAATAATATAAATCATTTTTCAATTGACACTTTATTGTTGCATTTCTTTCACTAAATCTTGTAATTAACATTTCCCATAGCTCTTGTGGTTCACTTAGATATGAGACTGTCTTAGTTAGGGGATAGCATTGTTCGGCGAAAACTGATTCACCGAACCGATATAATTTAACCGAATTAATTTGGATCGGTTAATTTAGTGAATCAGTTAATTCGGTCAAAAATCAAAAAATATTTGGTTAATTCGGTTCAGTTAATGGAAGAGAAATATCCGAGTTTAGTTAATTCGGTTAACAGAATTAACCAAAAAATAAATTTATTAAATAAAAACTAATTTTTATATAAATATATTGATTTGATAAAATATATTCATTTTGTTCGGTTAATTCGGTTAATTGATATTTAACCGATAACCGAATTAACTGAATTATCGGTTTACCATAAAATTCGGTTCGGTTATCGATCGCAACTTTTATAATTTGGTTCGGTTAATCGAACAACAACTCAGTTCGGTTAACCGACCGATGCTCTCTCCTAGTCTTAGCAATTTTTACTTATAATGAATAATTGATCCGGGCTACAACTTACTCTTTGCAACAATTATAATCAAACCTGAGGATTGATTCTACATTAGACACATCTAAAATACCAAAGATAAACCCAAACTTATTCCTAGTTTACATAGCAACTATGGTTCCTTTCTTCTGCTAATAAAAATTGTCAGCACATGTGAGAATAACAGTAGTGATCTTGGTTCTAGAATGTTCACAGGCTTTCATGAAGAAAGGATGTTGACTATGTACTTTAGAAATCTTTACAACTAGTCCAGAAACCCTAACACTTATATTTGATTCAATACACCTTATTGCACATTAGAAGTAACCACTCTCTTCACATACACACTATAACCACTCACACTAAGATGTTCACATATTCTCTTGAGAGTTTAAAAATTTTAAATTTTTATTGGAAACATAGTTCAACACATCCATTACAGAGTTGACTCGAATAATGTGAGTGGGTATAATAAGCTATCACTAAGATATTCACATATTCAGTAACCTCTCTCTTCACATACACACTATAATACAATGATACTTTTAAAAGTAACATTGCCATATTTTTATTCAAGATTAGCACTCCGTTATCATACTCACATGCCATCACAATATTGGACTCATGCCTTCCAAGCTTTAGTTTATCTCATGAATCATGTGCCCACCCATTAAATCTAATGTCTATGCTCCTCATATGAAATCTCGTTCAACACCAAGTCAAATTAATTTTAGATTTGGATATTATTTTGATTATGTTACCTCGGATAAAGTCTTACCGTGCCCTTGTGTTTTCCTTTGTTACTTCTCCTATGTGTTTGGATCTGATTCATAACAAAGTCATGATCTCTGCGCTTCTTTCACATCATCTGGAACATATAGCAGGTATCCATCACTATTGTATGTGTAGGAATTTGGCTCATTTGTTGAACCTAAATGGTTTGATGTAAATATAATAAATGAGTGTTGAACTAAAAATGATTAATACAATCTATAAATGATGACTATGAGCCATATTCTGGTGAAATCCTAAGAAAAAGTTGATTAAAATAAATGTAAATCTAATCGATCTAGTTTATTTTATTTTGTTTAGTTCATGGGCAGTACACTGTAGGAGCAGCTGATCCTATAAGAAAACCAATCTTACTCAATTCGATTCTTTTTAATGTTTCTTAGTTTGGTTTAAATAAATAGTTGTGTATTTATCTTCAATGCTTATTAAGTTAGTACAAAACAAAAGATAAATGTGATTCACGTTTTGATCATGATGCGAAATCGAGTGGAAGATTTCGTTTCAAGATGTGACTGTTCAATTTCATGATGTTTCTTCCTTTATTTTGAAGGGATTACTGTCTCTCCAATCTTTAATAGAGAGAGAATGGGGGAATGAGAAATATCAAAGAGGATTGACTCTCCTTTCTCTGATAAAAGCTGTGTCAATTCAAAATTATTTGAAGAAGTTTTTGCTGAGATTCATTTTGCGGTGAGTGGCATTAAATCTAAGATTGTATTATCGTGAGAAGAGTTTGCGGAGACTTCATACACATGGTAGAGAATGAATAATTTTCTAAGGCAAACCGATTTAATCGGTGATTCGGTTTGTGTTTATTCCATTAAGTTTCTTTCATATATATATACTTGTTTTGAGCAGGCACACTGATAGGGCAATAATTTACCCTATTTTAGGTACTTATACTTAGTATATTTGAGTTGTTTCCGAGTGATTATGAGTGATTTATATTTAATTTTATCTCTTGTAGGTTAAATATGAAGAACACTGGCTTTGGAAGAGGAAAAAGATGAAAATAGTGCAAATTGGACTAAATCGGACAAAAACCTAAGTTCAGGGGTCAAACTGTCAAAAGAAGAATCTGAGTGGTTAATCTGTAAATATGTAGAACCAGAACTGGACCCATGTCGAGCTGCCTTTTCAGGAACTCAACCCAGATCATGTTTCATGGCGGCGCGCGACCCACGTCGAGCTTCCTTTGCACTAACTCGACCCAGATTGAGTTTACACATGTCGGGCTAGAAACGAGAAGATTCGAAATCTGATGCTCAGTACCTCTTTTGGAAATAGGATTCCTTCCAAAATTCATTCAAATTACAAGATAATTACAAGTTAACATATCGGCTATATATATAAGGCCTTGGCTCAAACCCTAAACGCCTTACACCACACCAAATCTTCCTATTAGAAGGGCGAGAGGGACGAATTCCGTTCAGAGTTGGAGCTTCAAGAGACTAAGCTTTCCTCTACCATTCTTATTTTACTTTCACAATTACTTTATGATTGTTATTTCAATTATGCATAGTGAGTAATTGTCTCTGTCCTAGGATCCTTGTGTGTAAATTTAACTTTTCATATTTATTAATTAAAAATATTTTTCATCCATGTTGCTAGTGCTTCTTTGAATGTTATTGCGTATGTTCATTATTTTAGGGACGCCTTTATATTATCATGCGTAGTTATCTAGAGTTTAAATATGCATGCTTCAAGAACTTATATTTAGGATATAATCTATTACCTTATAAGCTAGGATATTCCATCCCACGAAGGCCAGAATCGGGATGGATTGGATATCTTACTTAGTTGTAGTCAATGGCTCTAGTCAACCGAAAACCAGAATCAGAAATTGGCCTAGAAATATTGAGTAGTGTATTTATCCTACTGCATATTTATGAAATATTAGTGTATCACCCTTTGACTAGTATTTGTAAGCTACGAAAACTAGAATGGAAAAACAACACAATACAAAATCAATTGTAGTCAATAATTTGCTGCGTAGGAACACCCAGAAGTCGGACTTGTATGTAAATTATTGAGTGATACGTCGTATTATTGAAATTGTATGATTTTGATGATTAATTTGCCTCTGAATCACATGATTAAATTTGCATACAACCTAGGTGAAGTAAATCTTAGAATGCGTATCTTCTCTGTTCGATTATATCTCTGTATCATTACTTTCAGTTTTAGTTATTTGTTGATTAGGTTCCAACAAATCCCACTTACTCGTCTAAAATTGAATATATATTTATTAGGTTACTAGCACCTAGCAAACCTTGTGCTCCTCTTGGTTCGACTCGGTACTTACCGAAATTATTTGACTGCAACCGACCTCTAAAACGTTCACTGACATATATATAGGGTCAAAAATACGCTAGTCACACACGTATTCCGGCCAACAATAGTTTCCATACTCTTATATGCAAACTGTTTCTTCTCTACCTACAACATTTTACCAAACTACTTCCCCATCTCCTCCACCAGCGCACTCTCCATTCTCTTTTCCTCCATCTCTGTCGATGTATCTGCTTCTTCTTATCCACTTACATGGTTAAACCCTATGACCACTTGATCGCTTTCAGCATCATAAGTTCCATTTTGAAGAAATGTTTCAATTTTCAGACTATAGGACATCTCTTGTCTCTTATTTTATGTCTAGTTGTTTCACTCTTATTGATAAGATTACAAAGTGGAGAAATGTGACCATGGCTATTGAGTTTAAACTTTTGATTAGCAATGGTACTTGGACACGTGTTCATGCTCTCATTATACTGTGGATAACAAATGATTTTAGCATATTAATAAAAACTCATGCAATAATAAGAGTGTTTCAAAACTCGACTGATAGTAAAAGGATTACATCAACATCCTAATCTTGATTTTCAAAGCACGACTCGGCCCAAATTTAAATTTGTACCTCTATATCCAATTTTAATTTTAATTTTTATCATTCAAATTCATCATCCTAATATAATATATTCCACCCCATAATTCATGAAAATATAAAAAAAATCCATCTAACACCTATATCGTTAAATTCAAAGCTCAAACATTAGTAATCAACCCACTCAAGAGTCAAATTCATTTTATATAACTCTTTGATGTCTGTACGACGCCACCTTTTTCAAAGGTTCGGAACTACAACATGGGCCACATAGTGGCTGATTTGACACATTCATTTTCCGTTCCCTTGGATTAAGTTTACTGAAATCACCAGAGATTGTAAACTTATAATCCACACATATTGTTCACATATATTATAAAAACAGATAAAAATAAAAAAAGCATTAAAAATTTTTATTAAAAAATTCTAAAAATGAAAATAATTTTAATTTTAAAAAAAATTAAAGATATACTTATTTACACTTACCAGTTATCCATTTAGTGAACATAGCTATCCAACATATGAAGATATGTATACGACTAAACATATCGGTTCATCTGGTGAACAAAACAACTTATTTGATGAATATTTATGTCTTATTAATTTTTTCTGTATATATTGATCAAATAAATACAATAACTTAGTTGACTAATATTAATGTTTATTTGATGACTATAGCTGCTTTTGCAATGAATATAAATATTTATAAAATATTAGTGTATAAAAATGTATAACTAATGAATATAAAATATATAATTTGCTAATTATGAGTTTTATTTTTTATTTTTATGACTCAATTCTCTCTCTTTTTTACTTTTCATTTTATTTACGTTATTTGTAAATGAATAATAGTTATCCATGTGATGAATATGACTATTCATATAATGAATGTAGGTATCTGGTTGATGAACATGTGTATCCAACTGATGAACACAATAACTTATTTGTTAAATATTTATGTACTTTTTATTTTTATTTGTATGTATTTTATAAAATAAATAAAATAACTTAATTGATGAATATAATTGCTTTTTATGACGAATATAAGTGCAAATAATGAACATTTATCATACTAAAAATGTAGAACTAATTAATATAAAATATGAATATGTTTATGTGTTAATTATTTGAATTTTTGAAATCAAAATAATTTTGTTTTGTTTTTTACTTTTCATTTTATTCATGTTAATAAAATGAAACATTATCCATCATAAACATAAACTATCTAGTGTTGTACATAGGTATCTAATTGATGAACATAGTTATACATCTAATGAACATAAATATCCAATTAATGAACATATGAACATAGATATCCAATTAATGAACATAAGTATACAATATGACGAACATGGTTATGCATCTGGTGAACATAAGTATCCAACTGATGAACAGATCAACGCATCTGGTGAGCATAACATCTTATCTAGTGAATATTTATGCCTTTGATGCCTTTTCTATATATATTGATTAAATAAATACAATATCTTATTTAATTCATATTCATGCTTATTTGACTTATATATTTGTTTTTGTAATGAACATAAGTGCACATCTAATGAGTATTTATCAAAATTCAGTTAGTAAAAATTAATAAATAATGAATATAAATACAAAATTTGTTATTCATTAATTTCATTTTTATTTGAATTTTTAAGAATTAAATTTTTTAGTTATTTTCTTATTTTCTCTTTTTTACGGGTTTTAATCATATTTATCAGAAAAAGAATTTCTGAATCCGTCATTGATTATAATTGCGCAACTAATGAATATTTATTAGCATCCAATGAATAAAAAATATATAACTAATGAATATAATATGAAAATTCATTGTATTTTTCCATTTTTTAAATTTTTTATTCATTCATATAATGTGCTGGGTTAATAGGCTGATGTTATAAAACGATACAATTTTGAGGCGATAGCATTCATGAAGTTGCGGTTGAAAATTCACTGAATAAGCAATTGATTAACAAATTAGTCGGTTAATTATTCAACCGACTAAAAATACTCTTAACCGTTTAGTGAATCAATTAATCGTTGAACTGATTAATTAAAATATGTCATTAATTCCTGGTTAACCAACAATTTAATCTTGTATTTTAATTTTTATATTTAAAATTAAGTTGTTATGTTAAAATTTAGTTTTGTTTTATGTTATAATATTAATTAACTATATTTATGTTAGTTTATATATTAATTTAATTTTTTTCTATTATTAATATTATTTGTTATTTAGTTAAATGGTTAATCAATTTACCAAAAAAATTTGAAAACCTCAACCGTATGGAATTACCAACCGAATTAATTGATTAACCATTTTTTAATTTTTACAGTTAACCGAGCAGTTTGTGGTCGTGCTCCTTCTCTCCTCTCCATGGCCGAAGCTCGACCGAGATGGTTGTTCGCTCCGTCTCCGATGGATCTCTCATCCATTTTTCTCTTGTACCTCCTGATTCTCTCTTTGATTCAGCTCTCTTCATTTCCTGCTCTGATCTCTGCCAGGGGTGGCGCCAGGGGCCACCATTTCTCAGGTACACCCCCATTTCAATTTCCTCACAGCCAAAAATCCAACTTTTTTTTATTGACAGAAAGTCAATTTTGAGATTTTCAGATGGGGATTTTGATGGGTTGTCAAGGAAATTGTTGGAAGATCATCCCATAAGGTAATCATGCCTTTTCCGTGACTTGGGCGTGCTGCTGCTTTCCACATTATTCAAGACTAATATGACTGGAATTTGTGTGTGCAGTGATGAGTTAGCTAGAGGATACATGACTAATTCTGACTTGGAAAAGGCTGTGAAAGCATTTGGTAGGAGATGTGGTAATATTTCCAGAATATACAGGTGATTCGATGTTCTGAGTTCTTTTTCTCTCTTCTACTTTGTTGAAATCGTGAAAGAATGTGATCCGAGAAAACGGCTGTTGTATTGGTCTGATGTGAAATTTATTCTTCGGCAGTATAGGGAATAGTGTGCAAGGAGTTCCATTGGTGAGTATTTGATGATTCGGTAGAGTTCAGCTCAAAATGTGAATCATGGAATTTTAAAGTGTGTTTGATGTTAGGCTCTCTCTATGTAGTGGGTGATAGAGATCTCTGACAGGCCCGGAATTGGCGAACCTAAACCAGCATTTAAGGTCAGTATGTCGCAGTAGGATACGTTTCACTTAACTTCTGTGATGCATATGGCGATACAAATGTAAAACAGAGTTATACACTGTACAGCAATTATGTTATAGGTTGTGCAACTATCAATCAACAGCCCGTTAGCAACGGATTAGTCTCTTCCTAGAGCAACCTGCTTATTTTTAAAGATGCTAACTATTTATTTTTTTAGTATTTTATTCTTTTGCGTGATATAACTTAATAAAAGAGTGCTATGGATTAAGCATTGCCAAAGCTTTCATAATATATTTTCCGCCAAGTATCGTGTTCTTCTCATATTCAGAAGGCCTGTTTTGTGGTACGCATCATCCTCATAGCTGGATGTTAAAGCTTGATGGTAATTAAGTACATCATGTGAAATGAGCGAATTCCAGATAGTAAGTGACTATGCGTTAGTCAATATCAATACTAGATTAATTCGTATCTGTAACTTCAAACACTATTCTCTAACGCTTAACTGTTATTTGTGGATCATAATTGGTTACCTATTCCGTAGTTTTATTGGAGAAGCTAGATAACTTATGATCAGCGACTTCGGTAAATATTATTCTTGCCCAGTTAAGACTCCAGGTGACCTATTTTTTGAAACTGTAGTTTGTAGGAAACGTGCATGGAGATGAGCCAGTTGGCCGAGAATTGTTATTACTTCTTGCTAACTGGCTGTGTGATAACTATCTCAAAGACCCACTTGTAAGTATTATCTTTAATATTTTTTACGTTATTTTTTAAGTTTAGAACTTGCAACTGATCATTTTCATTCCATGATCCACTCTTGTAGGCTACATTAATCATACAAAAGGTTCACCTTCATGTACTTCCTTCAATGAATCCCGATGGATTTGCCCTTAGGATAAGAAATAATGCTAACAATATTGATCTGAATCGGGATTTTCCAGACCAGGTAATCCTTTTGAAACTCGTCTTTTTCTTTGGTTCCTAAGCGCTCACTTATTTTTTGTGGTCCTGATGGATCCTATCATAGAATTATCTTGGATATTGTTGTCGACAGTCAACAGATATCATGTAAAAAATACATGTAAAGGAATTTGAAGTTTCAAGGGTGTGTCTTATAGCTTCTATTTTTTTGGGATTTATGTCTGACATTAAATCATGTAGTTAGTCCAAAGGTATTTGAGTTGAAATGTATTGTTTTTTTATGTGTAGTTAACTTAGTGATGGTTGTATGTGACATGTTAGGTAGTTATTATGCCAATTAATAGAACTGGTTTAACCTGATACAAGATACAAAAATGTTTTGGCATCAACCCTGGCGCAATTAACAATAGGTGGCAGCGAGTGTCTGGGTGGGAATGGAGAGATTAATCAGCTAGTAGGTGCATAACCTATAGTGTTAGGGACTACTTCTGACATACTTAGTTTTTTTAGCCAATATACTGCATTATTCATTTCCGTGTGAAATTTTCACATATGGACAATGGTGTTGATGTCCTTCTATGTCTGTGTTTTTAGCCTGTATTCTATTTTTGACTGACGAGTAATGAATGGTAATTACATTTTTGGACTAAAATGTTGTCAGTTCTTCCCAATGAACGATGAGGAGGAGTTGAGACAGCCTGAAACCAGGGCAATAATGAAATGGCTGAGAGAGATACGCTTTACGGCATCTGCCAGTTTGCATGGGGTAAGATACATAGATGCTTGCCTCAACAACCCTATCTCCTTTTCCTCTTAGGGTGATGTGAGTATTATTTTCTTCAATTCCGCAGAACATATGAGTATGAAGTGTCAGTATGATCTGCATTATTGTTATACTTTTTTGTTATTAGAGCATTAATTTTGGTTCTTAGCGAATCTTTTGATATCTCGTTATTTTAGGAGGTTGAACTTCCACTATTCGGTGGTATTTTTAAGAAGAATTAAATCTCCATTGGGTGTTAATTTTTAATTACTGGTTAGCATTGCAAGTTAGCAATACCTAGTTGATCTATATAATACCTTTAGCAATACCTTGTTGATCTATATAATACCTTCATATACCCTAAGCAACATTGAGTTTATTCCAATCTGCCTTTTTCCCTAAAACAAACGGAAAAAAAATCAGCAGCATTTTGGTCTTTAATAAGTCATTAGATTCTAAAAGATGTATGTAAACATAAGATATCTCTGGATTCCTATCCAAATCCATTTGCACTCATTACGTTCGAAGTATTTCTATTCTTCATTTTAAAATTTTGTATGTCTCCCCGAGGTGTTTCTTTTGATATGTTGTTTGATATACACACGGTTTACTATGTTTCTTCGATGATCCATCACGGTGACAGCATGCTTTCTTTACAGGGTGCACTTGTCGCCAATTATCCATGGGATGGCACTGAAGATAAACGGTGAAACTTCATTAATGATATTAAGTTGACAAAATTCTTTAATTTTCACAGGATTCAGACTCCTAAGTTATAAGTGGCTTATACCTTATAGTGTAGCCAAACAGGCTAGAAGTGCAAAATCATGTGTTTCATGAAACTTAGCAGTGATCCTCTGACTGTTCCTAGTATTCTTTGAATAATTACTTCAGTTTTTCAAACAGAAAGTTTCATAATTTCAAAGATTTATTGTATACTTTCTGCTACCTGTGAGCTAACATCTTCAAGTGGATTCAACATATGGTGTCCTTGGCTTTCTCAATGCTTCTTGTCAGTGAACGCTGATGAAAAGTACCTGCTAGTTTTCTTCGCTGACATTGTTTAATAATAAACTGTCCATGCCTACTTCACAAGTGGAAATAACTGATAATTTGCTGTTTTTGTGTTCTATATTCTCTAAGTGTTGATATGTTACGTATACCATTTTCAGGAAAAACTACTTTTCATGTCCAGATGATGAAACTTTCCGTTTCCTGGCAAGTATATATAGTCACTCACACTACAACATGTCCACTAGCAAGGAATTTGAAGGAGGAATTACAAATGGTGCGTCATGGTATAAATTCAACATCCCTGGGATTCTATGTGAGAGTTCCATTTTCCATTTCTAATGTTTTACAGATACTCTTGTTTATAGCATTGTTGCAAAGTTTTTGTCAACCTTGTTGCAGGTATCCTATCTATGGAGGTATGCAAGATTGGAATTATATACATGCTGGATGCTTCGAGTTGACATTGGAGATAAGTGATGACAAATGGCCTAGTGCTAGTGAGGTAACATCTTAATGGGCCCTTGCCTCGAAATAAATGTTGGTCTTCATGGGTTAAGGTCATTTTGCATGGATTGAACAAAACTGATCATTCTGATCTCCTTTCTGCCATGCAGCTTCCAACTATTTGGGACTACAACAAAATGAGCATGTTAAATCTTGTTGCTGGTGTCGTCAAAGTATGCTTGAAATTTCGTACGGCTGTTGTGCTGCTATGTAATAATTGTAGCCTGAAATTTGTATATGATAGTATAATTAACACCATACTGTGCTTCTTTTGTTTTCCCTAAACTATCGGAAATATATGACTTGGCCATCCTGTAGTACATTATTTTCTACTGAACCTGACTCTGTTTTTATGTCTTGGCATGTAGACTGGAATACATGGTAGGATTTTCTCATCAGACAAAGGAAGGCCACTGCCAGCATCTATAACAATCAATGGGATTAATTACTCTGTAAGTTCAGGTTTCATTTTACATGAATTGCATCCTAATTGCTGAATTTACATTGATGGGGATCTTTTGGAAAATAGCCGTCTTTTCAAGAGATTTTTGTTGATTAACTTTATGTCATGTAATGCTACCATTATAAAGTCGAGGAACGGGTCTTCAATCTTCTGTCTTCAAGCAGTTAATAGTTATCATAAGCCTTGTTTAAATTGGAAAAAAGTAAGTGTAATGGGCCTCAGAGACAGATAATACATGCAAAATTGAATATTTCAGGTTGGTGTTTTGTTAATTAGGTATCTGAATATTATTATGCATGCAAAATCTGATTCAAATAGTGGTTCTAGCGCAGCATTCTTAGTTTTGCTGCATAACATGTTGTCAGCTCTCTCAAATTGTTATTACTGCAAGCTGATAAAATGCCCTGATAACCTGCCTATGAATGCACAGGTTCAGGCTAGTAAACAGTTTGCTGATTATCACCGTTTGCTCGCCCCTGGAAACCAATATGAAGGTATTTCAAAAATGTTGCTTGTTGATACTCTCTCTTTTTTATGCATTTATCTTCAAAATAGCTAACATTAGTATCCAAATTAACTTTACCGCAGTTCAGGTTGTCATGCCCGGATACAAATCAAAGGCCACCGCGGTCGTCTTACATGAGAAAGGAATGTCTCTAGACTTCATACTTGATCCAGCAGCCCCTGGCCCAGAGAACTCAAAAGAACTAGTCTCTGTTGACTGCAGCAACGAGTGGGGGAATGGGATCGGTGTAGTTGGATCCGCAGGGATGACCAACCTACAAATTTCAGTAGTTTTGCTTCTCATCCTACTTTCTCTTTGCGTCCTACTGCAAAAGAGAGGACTACTTGGCTTTGTTAAGCACAGGCAGTCACCTGCTGGGTCAAAAAGATCCACCACCCTTTGATGATCCACATACAGACACAAGATTTTGGAGAGACTGTACTTTAGAACCTAAAAAGTTAAATCTTTGCAGGCAATTGTCAGGGCTGTTGTTGTTGTATGGAAATCCAAAATTCTCACTGATTCAAATGCCAAGTCTTCTCGAGCCTCCATCTTGATTATAGTTTGTTTATGTAGTCCAAATGTGACTTATTCTGTCATTGGAGGCTTAACTTCTGGGAATGAAAAGGAACTGGTCAGTAGTATAAGTGCTTCAGAACTCATTGAATCGGGAAAAGAAATAACCACAAAGGTTTGCATTAAAAATCATCAAACTATAACCATGTGGAGCAAATGAGAGCTTAGGAGCTTCACCTCCCTTTCCCAGTTTGCCTTAGATGACTTTAGGCTTTCGTAATAAAGTGATAGACAAAGGCCTTCAACCAAAAAAGCCATCTCTTACCCAAGATGGCTTGGCTATGCATGCAATCCACTTCACACTATCCACCACTGGCTGTTCCTGACCATTTTAGTTTTCAGTAAAGATACACATATAAACTATATTATTCATCATTCATATATCAAACTCATTATAATATTTTTTATTTTGTTTTATGAATCAGTAATGATTTTTGTGAGCTTATTTGATTCATGTTTAGATTACTTACATAGAAAAATCAAAAGGTGATGCGTCCATAATATCACTGTAAAATTTTTCTTTTGAAAAAAAAAGTTTTTTTTTTCTTTTTGGGTAAACTTATATTGGAGTTGAATTTTTTTGATATTTTGTTTTTTAAGAACAAACTAATATAACTAGTAATGTTTCCGTCACGCACAGATTCGTATAACACTTCCTATTTCAAATAATCTGAATAATATATAACCAATTCTGGTGAATATCGAGACATTTCTAATGAATATGGAAGCAAAAATAATGAATATAGATCATAAAATAATCCGATACATATAAGAGCAATTCTGAATAATATATAAGCAATTCTGGTGAATTTTGAGTCATTTCTGATTAATATGGAAGTAAAACTAACGAATGTAGACCATAAAATAATATGATAAATATATGAGCAGTTCTGATGAATATATAGGCAATTCTAGTGAATATCGAGACATTTCCGATGACTATGGAAGCAAAACTAATGAATATAGACCATAAAATAATCTAATAAATATAGGAGCAATTTTGATGAATATATAAATAATTCTGGTGAATATCCAATCAATTTTGGTGAATATCCAATTAATTCTGATAAATAATCTGATTAATATTAAATTAATATAGACCATAAAATAATCTGAATAATATAAAAGTAATTCTGGTGAATATCCAATCAATTCTGGTGAATATGGAAGCAAAAAATAATGAATATAGACTATAAAATAATATGATAAATATAGGAACAATCCTGATGAATATATAAGCAATTATGGTGAATATCGAAACATTTCTGATGCATATGAAAGTGAAACTAATGAATATAGATCATATAATAATCTGATAAATATATGAGCAATTCTGATGAATATATAAGCAATTCTGGTGAATAACCATTCAATTCTGGTGAATGTATTAAATTTATATAGACCATAAAATAATGTGAATAATAAATGAGCAATTTTTGTGATTATCGAGACATTTTTGATGAATATGGAAGCAAAAAATGAATATAAACCATAAAATAATCTGATAAGTGGAGGAGCAATTCTGGTGAATATCGAGGTATTTCTGATGAATATGGAAGCAAAACTAATGAATATAAACTATAAAATAATCTGATAAATATATGAGCAATTCTGATAAATATATAAGTAATTTTTGTAAATATTCAATCAATTCTGATAAAGAAAGGGATTTAACACGTTTTTATTATTAAACACAAAAAATGACGCTGTTTTGATCAAATTCAAGCAAAACGATGCCGTTTTAGTAAAATACAAAATGAAGGCATGTATATGATCAAATAAACGACGCCGTTTTGATTATATTCAAAACGACGTCGCTTGAGGAAGTACCTACTTCCGAATATGTAGGAATTTGCGGTTTGAAACCGCAGCTGGAATAAAAGAAGCTGCGCTTTAAAATTACGGTTGGCTTCAACTAAGCCGAAAACTAATTTAACAGAGGACTAGTTGAAAAAATAATTAAACGGAGGGCTAGTCAAAAAAATAAAATTGCGATAATGTCCATTTAAGAAAAAAAAAACCGATATTTTATGGCTCTGCATCAACTAACCAAATAAAGAGGCTAATCATTTTACTGTACCTTTTTTAATTTTCTCTGAACTAGACAAAAACCCTCAAATCGGGTTCTGTTGAAGTTCCCGGGAGCGGAAATGCGGCGGACGTCTCTCTGCAAGCTCATCTCCGGTCACCATCTCCAACCAGCCAGAGACCTCACGTCTCCAATCCGCCCCACCCACCGGCTCCTTAACTCAATCTCATCGCATGAACCCAAACCCTATGTCATCCCCAACCCCGACGCCTGGAGCTGCGTCGCGAACCGGCGGTGCTACGGCGGAGGAGAGTCGAGGCCAACGAGTGTTATCGATGTAAACAAGGTTGTTGACGATATCAATCTGAAGTTCGCGGAGGCGAGAGAGGAGATAGAGCTGGCGCTGGAGTCGAAGGAGACGGTTTATTTCAATGAGGAGGCGGAGGCGGCTCAGGATGCTGTGAAGGAGGTTTTGGGAATGTTTCAGGGGTTGTTAGGGAGGTTGGGTGAGGATGAAAAAGCTGCTTTGCAAAGATCAATGGGGATGAAGATTGAGCAGCTGAAGGCTGAGCTTGAGCAGCTCAATGATTGAGTGATGGTTTATTCAGATGATAAGGTTTCATTCGTTGCTCCTATTGATCGTTTTAGTATTATATTCAAAACCTGGATGTCACATTGTCATTGTTACGTTGCTGGTTTGTGTCGGCTTTGTGCGATTATGTGATTGGGTTATTTTTGAAGAAAACCAGTGAGATGCTAAAATTTGAGATTTAGATTGAATAAAATGAAAGCCCAGGGCTTCACTTGGTTTTAAAAGCACATTCATATATTAGATTTGGAATGTATTTTGAACTTAAATACATCATGTATTATATTTTTTTGAAATTTTTATTGTGTAACTTTCTGTGCACCCAACTATAAAATTCAGATCTTTCGTGTAGTATCAAGATCTAAAATATTTCATAAATGTTTGAAACTCATGTGCTGCCGCCCCTAGTAATTTGTGTGACTGGAACTGGTGGTCAAAACAAATTTTGCTGATTTGAATTTTTTTCCGTAGAATTAAAAACTCATGCTAAATGATTGGGGGAACTGTAAAAGGTGTCAGAAATACTGGAAATTCAGCTGAACTTCTGCTGTATTTCTTTCTGATATCAAGCTAGTTCAGGCAGATAGAAGGTTTTTATAGTAAAAACATTTGAGATCTATAAATGGAACTGTAGGATTACACCGAGAGTTAGTTGAGGAGCATGGACTTTAAAGCTCATGTCTTCAAAGTCCATCAATTCCTGGTACCATTGCTTTTATATTGACTTAATGCATTTGGTCATGTGATCCATTTCCATTGTATGCCTAAGCTTGGATTGATTTTGAGAGATGGCAGTGACCATACCAGCTATATCTTTCTGCACAATGTCCTGGCAGATGCAGGAAATCAGATAAGTCTGATGTGTTACATGGTTTATCTGGCATGCAAGCATAAGGTTAACTGTGTTCAGTAAATAACGGATTAGCCAGAAGTTTTTTTTTTTTTTAAAAAAAGAAACCAATTATTCTCGTACTTCTTGCCCAGTCATCCATTCAGAAAATCATGCTCCCCCAATTTTCCCTTTATGTCAGTCCAGGATGTGCCTTATATTTCAAATATCCTCGATGTTAGCACAGGTAATGTCATTCACTGAAACAATGTAAGAATAATTTCATTTACAAGTTGCCCCAAGGACTGTCCTCCTAGAAATCCACTTCCACATCTGTCTATAGAAGTGGCCACAGTGACTGTTCCAGAAACAAAATGGGAACCCTAGTGCTTCAAACGAAATCGCTCTTGACATCTATAGCTTGAATCTATAAATTATAATAGCCCAATCTATTTAACATATGATGCTCCCGCCTCAAAGTTGCGCGTCCTTTAATTTTGTGCCAGAGTGAGCTCAGTCAAATGGCTTCACCTCTATGATAAGAGTATTGAGGACCAGTTGAACCACAGTAGTTGCCGAACCCTTTGGTAGTTTTTGTTTGTAATTTTTAGCCATTGCTTCAGCCTCCGCAAACACTTTCTATCAAAAAGAAAGATTCAACAATTATTAGGCTAAAAAGCTAACATATAAGATGAATAATTGGAAATAAAATTTAAAGTTAAATACACCTCTTTGTTTGAGATGAACAGGCCAGGCTCACTTTCTAGATCAACAATACTGAAAGGAAGAGAAAATAAGTCACAAATGGAGAGCAACAAGAAGACATTAACATCCCACGGAGAAATTATATCTTCAGGAAAATGATATTTGTGTTTGATTTACAATGGAAAACTAAAAACAAATTTTCCATTCAATTTTTCTAGGAACATCACATTTCCATCCATTTTCTGATTTCTCTCTGCTACTTTTCGCATACCAAACGGACGGTGAAGAAACAAATGGCAATTCAAAGAAAGCCCCTTTCAAGAATTTAACACAGTCACCATCATTAGTTTATAAGTTTTCAATTCCAAGAAAGAACATAAGATACCGCTAAGCGCAAAATTTATAAAATGGGTATTTTACGATTGTCTTTGGTCTAGGGAGAATTTGACGGAAAAAAAATATGGGGAAATTGAGTGAAATCGAGTTCATTTCATTTTTCATTATCATAGTGAGAAAAGTATCAACTCTTCTTCACCTTCATACATTGAATTTGATCAGATACTGTGTGCATTGAACATGATAAAAAAATGGTTATCGCTTAGTAAAAAGCGTAAGCATCACGTTTTCCGCCCATTTTCCACCAAATTTTCTTTCCCTCATATTTTTCATCTAACAAAACAGTAAATTGTAACAATTTTCCTTCAAAATTTCATTTTCACCAAATTTCCTTAAACCAAACACATCCTAAAGATATTTTTTCTTGAAAAATGGACTTCACAATTAGTGCTTTCAGCTTCCCACCAACAGTTAACAAATCACTGACCGATGAAACTCGCCCCTGTGAAATATTTGAAATGTGTAACAAACCACTTCAAAAATGTGCAAATCAATTACTTAGGATTATCATCATATACATGAAGATGTAACATAAGTTTCGAAATGTAAACCAATATTCATCACACACCGGTCACCAAATAACATGTCAAGTTTTTGCCATACCTTCTATTAGTTTCCTGAATTCTTATTTGGGCACTGTAGGGGAATATTTGTTTCACTGTACCTTCAATAAGCGTACATTCTTTATGATGCAAAGCTTCCTTCAAGATGGACGTAGATATCAAGAATCAAATATTTACAATGTGTTTGGTTTAGGAAAAATATAGAGAGAAAAAAAGAAAGGTAAAGTGAATTCTCATGGAATCCGTCTTTTTTTTATTATTTGGTTAGGGTGAAAATTTTATAGGAAAATGTCTAAACACTCTTTATTTTGTTAAAATTTTCTATCTCAGTTTCCAACTAATTTTACCTCTCATAACTTTCTCTAAACCAAACAAGTGATTCCTTCCTATTTTTTCTCAAATTTTACCTAAACCAAAGACAACCTTAATAAACAGAGCTTATTCATGACATAGCTAAAAACAAAAAGCTAGATTACAAACAGCAAATTCCCCCAACCTTGCTTTTCACTGAGAATCAGGTCATTGCAATTTTCATCTATCCTGGTAATCTGTGCATACATGCGATACCCCACCTGCAAGATCAGTATTGCTTTACTTGTAAACTTTGTATGCTTGCGAAGTGTGTAAATTCAGGTAGAAAATAAAACACAACGAGAGCAAAACATGATAATCTATCAACTTACATATTCTTTTAAGTGGGATAAGTATCACGTTATAATCATTTTGCCCACAGCCCACACCTATGCAAAGGCACAAAACCATATGAAAACAGACTCAGAGAAATCAAGGATGAAAGGTATGTGGAGAGGTTGGAAGCGGACCTCAATTCTTGTAAGTAGACTGCATGAATTCCACTCTGTTATTCTGACGTCGATTATATTAGTTCATTAAGCTGTTTAATATACATCAAGATATTAAACACACATACTTCGTGGAAGATCGCATTGCTATGAATGATTTCATAATTATGAACATGGAAGAAGATCAAACTATGCCCAGGGGGAGATTAAAAAAATGAACTTCGAGAAAGCTGGCAAGAAGGGAAACAGTGATGAATAAATGCTTCATTATTGACTGATAGTCTGAAGTTTCAAAGAAGAATGAGCCACCCAACGAGAATGACAAGCCAAAGAGGAGTGAAAAGAATTTTTTTAAAGGAACACTGATAGGTATATCAATATGGTACGAAGGAAGGTTGGACAAAAAGCTAAGAAGAAGCTACGTGAGAGATTTCTTTGGAACAAAGTGAATCACGCCGAATATTACTTAGGAGACAGACCACCACCAAAAATAGTTTTTGTCTTAGATTTTGATCCTGTTGAGTATGGACGCTCATACAGGACTTCTCAGTATTGATTTTACCTGGCGAGGAATCAAAATGACGTTAAGCTATGTCATTACGAGACGTAATTCAAATTTTAAATAATTACATTTTACATTAGGAGTTTTTTTTAAGGAGTTTCGGTCCCCTCTGAAATTTTATTAGTAATAAAAGAATGAACTTTGAGAAAGGTGGCAAGAAGGACAACAATGATAATAAATGCTTCATTATTGACTGAAAATTTGAAGTTTCAACAAAGAATAAGCCACCCAAGGAGAATGACAAGCCAGTGAGGAGTGAAAAGCATAAAAGTTTGAAGGAACACTTATATCAATATAATATAAAGAAATGTTTGACAAAAAGCTAAGAAGAAGCTACGTGAAAGATTTTTTTGGAACAAAGTGAATCACGCAGAATACTACTTGTGAGACAGACCACCATACCAAAATCATTTTTATCTTGGATTGCGATCCTACTGAGTGTGGATACTCGCACATAATTTCTCAGTACTGATTTTGAGTCGGCGATGAGTCAATAAGACGTTAAATATGTAATTAAGATAAGTAATTTGGACTTTAAATAATTACATTTTGCATTAGGAGTTTTTTTTAAAGTAGTGTCGGTCCAGGGGCGGATCCACTGGGGGGGCCATGGGGTCGGCCGCCCCCCCGAATCCCACCTAAAGTACTTATATATATATATGTAAAAAAAAATTTATATATATAAAAACAAAATTTATATGCTTATTTTCAACGAAATTTTTAATTTTGCCCCCCCAAATTCAACCAATATTTTAATAATTTAATTTTGCCCCCCCGGAAAAAAAATTTTGCCCCCCGAAAAAAAAATCCTGGATCCGCCACTGTGTCGGTCCCCTGTAAAATTTTATTAGTAAAGGATCAAAAAGCTTGATCCGTGGCTGTACAAAAAGAACCCTTCTTTTACAAAAGAAAGAGAGCACTAGAAGAAAAAAAATGGGACAAGGAAAACAAAAAACTATTATCCTCTATAAACGACAGCCCCATTTGGTTTGCAACTATGGCTAACTTTGTGTTAATTAGGTATGAGTTAGTATAGATGATGTTACTTGCAAGTCTTTCTTGAGATGCAAACTATACACTGCCCTACTTGCCTCTCTTCATATATGGTAAACCTTGTCACCTTCTAGTAAATCCTGCATTTATGAGTCATGTAAATAGAATAAAAAATCATTGCACCTGCCATTGATGCAATCACGACGGACTTGAAATCACACTAACTTCATCAATGGTTATGCCTCGACCAAAAGCTAGCTCAACACCATAAAAAAGAGCTGCTAGCCCAGCTTCAAAAAATAAATTTGCATTCAAACACATGAAAAAGGCGACATCAACATGCATTGGGATATTCCGGAGTATCCCTCCCTCGAAATCTCTAGACCAATCCCATGAGGCATCTGTATTTAAGCAAAAGTTGTCCCCTCGATCGTGTCAGTTAACCCATAGAGATCTACTGACTCAAATAGACGAGAGACATTCAAAATGCTAGAGAATTGGAGCTTCATAGTCACCAATTTACATTTAGCAAGCCTGCGCCAATTCTGTCAAATAGAACATAAACTTTGAGGACAATATTGATAGAAATAATATTATTTTCAATCCTTCTATCACATCTGATCATCCCTATATTTCACAGAATATTAGCCGCAGCCATATCAACATTTTTCATTAGAAGGTAGTGTTTTGTCATTACTATTAGAATTAGATTTATTTAAGTGATTTTTTTGGTATTCACATTGAATGTGATTGTTAGAATTTGAGTGAAACAATGAACTCTGCATTTTAGCCTTACTCAATTATATTATTTTTAAAGCAACCATACTCGACCGAATATAATGAGCCTCATAACTATGAATGCTCTCTAAATCTTACTTGGTCGAATATCAAGCGATCAAACTTCAAGACAAAATTATATTCAACCAGTATGGTCCCTTAAGGAAACCATACTCGACCAAATATCAAGCATCTGTGCATGTTAAAAGACTTCACCTTAGCGAATATCTTGCTCCTTAGGAGATAAAATCGTGGGGTATCTCACCTCAAAGTGGCTTGGGATTCATGCTCTTCTAGCCGTTGTAAACATTCAACAAGTCTAAACAGTCCTTAAACTTAATTGTTTGTAGTAGCATGCTTCTTGCCCTCATGAAGCCAAACTAGCTTATACCATGCATGTATTGTTTTTATTCAAAGACTTCATTTGTTCTACCATTGCAGCATCCATTTATCTTTCTCCTAACTAGTGATAGCTCCCTGAAAGGTAACCAAATCTTACTAATGATGTGAAGTGCATAAGAGTCCAAGTCTTCAAAACTGGATCTATCTGGAGGCATCATATTGGTGCGTCTTCCTTTGTCTCTAACCAGATTGTAGCTTTGAAAATCATCTTTACTTGAGGTATCAGGTGCTGAAGTAGAACTATCAACTTTATCTGTTCCTTCTCCATCATCTGAAGACTCGATAACCTAACCGTTTTTATAAACGTCTTCGGAGTTGCGTCAACAAATTTTGTTTCACCTCCGTCGGCGGTGAGTTTACGTCGCAGGAAGCTTCCATGGATTAGCCTGCCATTGCTACCTTTCAATTCAGTTCACAATGTAGTCGCATTTTCAAATCAATGACGATGATGCTGAGCTTAACGGCCCGACTCTGAATGTACTAAAAGGGATGGCCTGACAAAGCTTTTGATCTCGGACAAGGCGTGGAAGGAGTTCACAGCGCTAAGTCGGACCTTTGAGGAAGTTAACCACGCACTTGAGACAAAGTTCAGTCAAGGCAGGCACATTCTATATCCATTCCACTTTACTCCTGTGACACTGTCTTCGCCCGCTATTTTTCGCTCCAATTTCGACCGGAACTTCAATGTCAAATATGGACAATGATGCTGATGTAAATCTTATCAACTTTTGCTTGGAGGAGGATGCTTTGATCCCGTCTTCCTCCTTGAACGACGACTTCATCAAATTTCGTTTGTCCGTTTTGAGAGGAGCTATTGTGAAGGGATTGTTCTGGCAGTTGCTGCTGGAAATGACAGCAACAAGGGAGGTCCAAAACAATGTATAAAAGTATTGCAGAAGCCTAGCTTGGCATTTTTGACCAATAAAGGTATTTCGGACACTGAAGAGCTTATGTGGTACAACCCTGGACTCAATGAGGCCGAACTACTAGCTGCCCAAAAGAGAAAATCCAGTAAATCAGCTCAGAAGGCACTAAAATTATTATATCGCTCTGACTCCATGCCTAGAGTTCCACCTAAACAAACTGCTACAAGTGAACCTAAGAAGCCACGTCAATGGTTACCAATCAGTGTCACTTCTAGCTTCATATCTTCCTCCTCCAGGAACATCCTCAAGTCTTCTATTAGTTTTGTCAAGAAGAGAGTTGATTTCAGAAGTGCAGTGTCTTCTGCCCCTCCTTCATCCTTCAAAACTCCCCAAAAAGCTCCTCAGCGAAAAGTAGAGCAGATAGTATAGGAACTGGACATCCTGATCACAGGTTCATGCCCATGATGAGTAAAGTAGATAGTATAGGAACTGGACGAACTGGACGCCCTGGTTGTAGGTCCATGCCAATGATGAGTAAAGCAGATAGTATAGGAACTGGACACCTTGTCGCAGGTCCATGCCCATGATGTCTTCTGGGTACACAAAAGATGATCTCTCAACATTGTCACCATCCACTTCTCCTCACAAGCAGATCTCGTTGAGCTCTCCAAGCCGTAAGCTATCAACTCAGGGCATGTCATGGACTCTTCCAACTGAAGAGGCCACATTTCACACACTAAGCAGCAGAACTTAAGGTCTGCTCTTGCCTTCACCCGAGTTCGGCTTTTTTGACCTTGAAGAAACGCCCAGTTCAAGGAGCAAAAAATTATTTCACACGACATCCACGTCCGCATCTACATCTCAAGCTTGTAGTGATACTACAGAGGTCAGCACATCTTTTCAGTCTCCAACCACAACTTCAACATGTAGTCACATCTCAGTGAGCCGAAGGACACATCATGGGTCCTATAATAGGAGTAGGAGCCACTGGACTAGCAATTCAAGCCGTTACTAGCTAATGTCTTTTTCTTCGCTGCTCTTAGCTTCAGTCAGCTTCACTTCTTCTACAAAAAGAGGAGCATATGGCCTCTTCAAATATGGAGCATCTACAACCACCTTTTCCACTGGCCGAGTAACAAACATGTCTGGCTCTTCTTCCATAGTATGCTTGGACAGTGCAGATGGGTCATTCTGAATGGAACCACGTACAGGGTCCCCCATTATCTTTTTGCTTGTCAAATGACTTTTTGTTGGATTTTCTAGATCTCTAAATCACCATAGAATTTCCATATGGGAACGACTAATCTAAAGTGTTGACTTGTTTTTCAAAAAAAAAAATTATCCGGTGATGTAGGGGTCTGTTCCAAATCCAACTGCACCTCTTTTCATTCTTTAGCAATATGGACTGCTCATCAAAGACTACCTCCCTACTGATCACCACCTTCTTTGCTACCAGATTCCAAAACTTTTATCCCTTCACACCCTTCTTATATCACAGAAAGATGCACTTATTGAATTTTACATCAAGCTTTGATCTCACATCACCAGCTACATGTACATAAGCAGGACAACCAAAAATTGATAAGTGATAAAAACAAACCAGATTACCTGTCCATACTTCTTCTGCAACTTTTCCTCCCAATGATACTCATGGTGATCTATTGATGACGTAGCATGCCATATTCATAGCCTCTACCCAAAAGCTTTTAGGAAGTTCTGCATTCAATAAAAAACATCTTGCTCTTTCAGTCAAAGTCCTGTTCAATCTTTCTGCAACACCATTATGTTGTGATGTCTTACGAATTATGAAATGCCTCCAAGTATTATTCTCTTAACAGAATTTCTGAAATTGTGAATTTGTATACTCTGTGCCATTATTTGACCTCAAATACTTGATCTTTCTCCCCGTTTGGTTCTCCACCTCGGCTCTCCATAACTTGAACTTGTCGAAGACTTCAAATTTCTATTTCAAGAAATACACTCAAACTTTCCTAGAGAAATCGTCAGTAACTATAACATAATAAACCCTAAACCCTAAACCCATTGACTTTTCTTTGACAGGGCCCCATATATCATATGCACATAATCAAGAATCCCTTCTATTGTGTGTTTTCTAGTCTTGAAATTGACTTTAGTCTGCTTCGCAAGAATACAAAACTTAAAAAATTCCAGCTTGCAACTTTTAACACCATGCAACATATTCCTTTTATACAATTCAGTCATACCTTGCTAACTAAGATGACCAAAACGCATATGCAATAACTTTATGCTATCATCATGTGACTCAACAGAATGAACTCCACCTACAACCGTACTTCCTAATAGTTTATTGATATTCTCTGCAACCATCTTTCTTTTTTAATTCAAGTACATGTCTAACATCACACAATATTCTCACTATCCCTTCATGCATCCTAATTCTGATCTCACTATTAATATTAGTAATATTACAACATCTATCATCACCTACATAGACATAACTAGAATTAGGTGACCTATATGTGGAGAAATATTCCCTATTGAGCGTGATATAATAAGAGTATCCCGAATCAAGAATTCAAGCATCCACAAACTGAGTAGTTGAAACCAAAAGCATATCGCCATCGCTGTAATCAGAATCATTTTGCGTCACATTCAAAGACTTTGATGATTCGCCATTCTTCCCGTCAGGCTGCTTATTCCACATTGGGCAGTCCCTCTTCATATGTCCCGGCTCCTTGCACTTGTAGCAAATAATCATCTTCTTACCCTTTGATTTTGATCTTGAGCTTCGTTTTCTAGAACCATCATTCTCAGACTTTCTCCCACGATCCTGACTGCTCTTGATGTACAAACTGTTAGCTTGTGAGAAATTATCTCATGCATTCTGCTTTCACTGGTATTGGAGCAATAAGGCTGCAGTAATCTCCTCAAGTTGATAGTTTATTTTCCATATGTCAGAGTGGTCCCCATATGCTCAGAAAAAAGAGATAACGAACACAATAAGATCATTGCTCTGTCTTCATCCTCAATCTTCACCTCAAAGTGCGCGAGATCTGTGATGATTTGATTGAAAACATTCATGTGCTGAGCCAAATCACTCCCTTCTTGCATCTTCAGCCCAAACAGCCTCTACTTCAGATACAGTTCATTCATAAGGGATATGGACATAAACTGGGACTCAAATTTCTTCCAGATTTCTCCTGGAGATGACAAACTCATCACGTGGTACATAACCTCATCCGCAAAACACAACCATATCGTTTCTGCCCCTCACTACTAGATATTCTCCCAATCCTCATCCTTCATCGATTCAGGCTTCGCATGTTTCAAAGCGTTGAAATCTCTTATTGCGTAATAGATTCTTCACCCATGACCGTGACCATTAAATTTGACCACTTCGAATTTAACACTCGACATAGTCATCTCAACTTTACTCTGATACCACTTGTTGAGAATTTAGGTTATTCAACAAGAGAAAAAACAGTAAAGAGCAAATAAGATTTAACGAGGTTCGGCAGTGGGCCTACGTACTCGAGAGCAAATGAGCAGTGTGTATTATTTACTGTGTCATGTCATACCCTATTAATTACAGTTACATGATATTTATAATAGAACCAGCAAAAGAGCAACTGTATATTATAAAGTGTGTGGTGTTGTATCCTATTATTTTATAGTTACATGGTATTTATAATAAAACTCTATCCATATACCATACCGCGGGTTACACATTATGGCGCTTACAAGTTCCTTGTGATGTCCTTCGGACTTCCTAATGCTCCCATTACATTCAGTATTCTTATGAACAAGTTGTTTCATGAATATCTTGTCTATTTTGATGATATTATTTTATACAGCACGACATTGGAGGAGCACAAAACTCATCTCAGAATGATGCCACAAAAAGTAAGGAAAACTAACTAAATGTAAGCTGAGAGATGTGTTCATTTGCAAAGAGATGTATAGTTTTTTTGGGCCACAAGATTGAAGAGGGGACAATCCGAATGGATGAGAACAAAGTTCAAGCAATTAGAGATTGGAGAATCCTTAACTAGCAGCAAACTTCACTCATTTCTCAGACTTACAACTGCTACCATAGATTCATCCATAATTATTCAAAAATTATGGTGTCAGTGACTAATTTATTTTGGAAAGATGAAAAGTAAAATTGGGGGGAAGCTTATAAAGTGGCATTCGAGAAGTTGAAAGTGCCAATGATGAAAGAGCCCATTCTCGCGATGCCTGATATGTCAACACCTTCTTAAGTTCATACTAACACTTCAGATTTTGTCTTAGGAGGAGTATTGGTGCAAGATGGTCATCCAATTATTTATGAAATTTGTAAGTTGAAAGAGACGGAAAGAAGATATAATGCCTAAGAAAAAGAGTTGTAGGCGATCATTATTGTCTATAAGTGTGGAGGCATTATTTGTTGGGAGCTCGATTTATCATACAAATGGATAACATTACGGCGAGCTACATTTTAACTCTGCCAAAGCTGACAACAAAACGGGCGCGATGGCAAGAGTTTTTAGTAGAGTTCGATGTGGTGATAGAGAATAGAAATGGAAAGACAAAATTAAGTTACGGATGCATTAAGTTGAATTGTCAACCTTGCAAGTCATTGTAAACTAGCCCATTTATTTGCAAGTGGAGTGTCTTTATCTATGAGAGAATCAATCAAGAATGGGTTGGTTAAATACCCGGCTGCAATAGTTATAAAGTAGTTGATCAAAGGGGGGGAAATTCGACAATATTTGATCGAGGATTGGTTGATTTTGTCAAATTGGAGAAAGATATATGTATCGAAAGTGGACAACTTGAGACACTCAATAATGCATGAATGCCACAATACTTTGTGGACGGGCCACCGCGGGTGGAAAAAGACTTTAAATCTCATCCAATGTTAATACTTCTGGTATCACATGAAAAAAGATGTTACATGTTACATGAAAACTTGCTTGACTTGCCAACATGCCAAAGTAAAAGGATTGATCTTCTAGTCTCTTAAAACCCCTAAAAGTCCCCCACAAGATCTTGGAAAGTGTGTCCATGGACTTTATTACTTATTTGCCAAAAACCGGAGACAATTCGGGCGTATTGGTGATCATCGGCAGATTCTCAAAGTATGTTACCTTCATTCCAGCCCAAAAATCATGGTCCACATAAGAGACAATATTCTTATTCTTCTAAACATCGTGAAATATTAGAGAGTTCCATAAAACATTGTTAATGATCACGACGGGAGGTTTACGGGGCATTTTTGGAAGGAGCTTTTTAAGTTGATGGATTTAAAACTGAATATGTTGACAAGTTATCACCCACAAATTGACAGAAAGATAGAACACTTCTATGGGATGTCAGAGGAATGCTTGCGAAACTTTGTGAATATAAATCTAACAAATTGAGTTAACTTGCTGGATAACGCCCTATTTTACTTCAACTTACATAGGAGTTTGACTTTTAACAAGAGCTCATTTGAAACGGTGATGAGTCAACAACCATTTATGCCACATACTTCATTGGGGAATATACTAAGAAAAAACTCAAGGACATTCAAGTTCTCAAGAGAATTAAAAGTAAAGAATGATGTAGCGAAAGCTTATTTAGAGAAAGACTCGAAAACGATGAAGTAGTGAAAGTACAAGAAGAGAAAACCGCTAGAGTTCAAAGTTGGAGACTTAGTGTTGGTGAAAGTGCTTCAAGAACAGCTAAGGTTTCTTAGAGGCAGAAACAAACGCTTAAATTGGAAGTATGAAGGCCCTCTCCCAATCATTGCAAAGATAGGAAATGCTACCTATGAAGTGGAACTCCCTGAATGGATGAAGATTCACCTGGTGTTCCATATCAGCTACTAAAAGTCATTTTACAAGGACAATGAGGATTCCGCTAGGAGCGTCAGCAAGTGACCAGGAGTTAAGCTGTCCGCAAACAACAAGGAGGAGATTGAAGACATCTTATCAAAGAGGATCACCCACTCACAATTTGGAGCACAACAAAAGGAGTATTTATCAAGTGGAAGGACAAAGGAGTGGAAGAATCTAGTTGGGAGCCATCAGTAGCCATCCAACAGGAAAATCGGCTTACGTTGTCGAGAGCGTCGATGCATTGAGCAGGGGAGAGTGTCATAGTCCAAGCTCATCCAGTACATGGTTACGCCTGTAGCTTCTTATTTTTCTTAACAAAAGTAGTATGTTACTACAAACAGTAGACACGTAATTAGGCTACTCCACTCGGGTAAGATGCATTCTTCGAGTCCCTAATCTTTACATAGGCGTGTCCTCGTGCCTATTTGCATAGTAATCTTTTTGAAAATCAATGAATTGTGTCTTTTATCTTAGTCGATGTCCCGACGCACTTGACTTGTTGACTCTTACGTTAGCTAACATGTGTCGCATGAGCTAGTCCAATAGATAGCCCGGGATGCAACGCCTAGTAGTTAAACATTATTATAAATTTTAAAATATTGGCAACTGGCCGAAAGTGGCCGAAACATGCCGAAAACTTCTTCATATTTTCATTTGCCAATAAGTGGCCGAAAAAGTGACCGAAACAGTAGGTCTACCAAAAGATTACCAGAAACTGTTCTGAAAGCATTAAAGCAATGGCGCCGCAAACATGGAGAAAATGTGCCAGGAAAAGACATCGGATAGTGGTCGGAACGTGCCCTCAATTAATTATCGGTGACATCGTTTTGGTCAATTTTTTTGATAGAAAATAGGCAAATTTTGGTGGTGACAATTTCCTAAAAGAAGCCAAAATCAAGGTCTCAACAAGATACATACCAACAGAGCAAACAAATTCCAAATGTAGTTAAGATTTCCTATTTCGGTCAATATTGTGTTTACCGATTTCTAATCAATATAAGTCAAAATCTTTCAAGATTACTTTAGAGGTACAGAGACACAAGGAAACAAATTGAAAACTTGTTAAATGAAAAAATTCTTGTTATATTCATATTGGTACTATGAATACCACTATATAAAAAAAATCTCACTACCTCATTTAAAATAACAAGCCTCATTCAAAACAACTATACGACAAAGATGCAACAATTATTTTTATAACACTCTCAACTATGATTGTAAATAAAAATCGATATTTGATGAATCAAATCAAATCAAACCGAACCGATAGGTTCAGTTCGGTTTTGAGTGTTAGTGGTTCGCTTATGATTTGAATTTTAAAAAACTGACGACTAATAGTTTTGTTGGGTTTTTGATATTTTTCAAACCGAACTGATTCAAACCGAACAGTTTCATTATGTTTTAGATCACATTTAAATTTAATTGAATATACAATATAAATTAGTACATATATATTATTATTTATATGAAAAGTTTTCTATTTAATTATTAAATTAGTCAATAAATTTTATGAAAAAATAAATCGAACCGAACCGTACGGTTTGATTCAATTTGATTTTTTGAAACAAAAGGTTCGATTCAGTCACAAATTCTTCAAACCGACCACCAACTGTTCGATTTGTTTTTTTTATTAAAAACTGAACCTAATCGAATCGGTGCACCCCTACTATCAACTCCAATTGGTATTCCAAATTGAGATTAGAAGATCACAAATTCTTATAGTAACACCCGTTATTTAAAAAACAGTGGTAATATTTGATCATATATTATTTTTAGGATTAAGATCATGTCAAGTAATTTACAGCCAAATTCAAAACTACGTAGTTTTGAATCTCAACCATCAATCATGATTTGCCACATGTACAATTAAATTTAAATGGTATTTCTAAAACTAAAACCACATTGTCTAGAGAAATTCTTGGGTGGACTGTGTCTACCACGTGACGATGAATACTGCTAATGAGAAAACGTCACGTAACGCATTAAAAAGTCAAAACAAATTTCAAACCAATAATAAATCATCCCTTGTAATTTTAACTTTTCAACACGTCACGTGAAGGTTTTTAATTGGTAGTGTTCACTGTCACGTGGTGGACATAGTCTGGCCAAAAATCACTTAATTGTCTAATCCTAAAACTACTATTTTTTCAACATAACTACTACTTTATTTTGGATTGCTACAAACTTGCTTTGCATGTTCGGATATTAATCGTTATTTTTATAAGGGATAAAACCCAAAAGGGGCCCTGAATTACCACAATTGCGGTCAGAACTACCATGATTTCCAAAAATGGTGTGATGAAAAAAAAATTGGACTGATTTTCTAAAATAAAATTTACCATTACATTCCAAACCTAATATTATTGTAAGACTTAGATTTGTGTGCGAAAATTACGTCGTTTGGTTATCAAAATAAATTATATTGTTTTGCGCACTTAAAGAAAATGACGTCTTTTGATAACCAAACAATGTAATTTTCGTACACAAATCTAAGTCTTATAATAATATTAGGTTTGGAATGTAATGGTAAATTTTATTTTAGAAAATCAGTCCAACTTTTTTTTCATCGCACCTTTTTTGGAAATCATGATAGTTCTGACCGCAATTAAGTAAGCAGTGATAATTGAGGACCCTTTTTAAATTTTTTCCCTTTTTTTAATTTTGTGAATGGTTAGATAGCGATTAATCAAGGAGAATTTTTGGAAAGCCAAGCTAAATAATTCTATCCAAAATCCAGGGGTTGATGATCGGTCGCACCGCGTCAGGTTTTAGCTCTCAGGGTTTTGCGATCCACCATCACCAGTAGTCCAGTTGGTCCATACCAATGGATGCCACCGCCGATGTGTTTGGCAGCTTTGAGTTTCTGAAATTGAAATCTTATAGCCCACCATCATGGGCTTCGCATCTTCATCCTCTTCCCACTCACTTTTTCTCACTGGGTCATGTAAAAAAATCACCTTTAAAAATCTTGTTGTTATCACTCGTTGATGCTGTCGACGCACATGTGTCTTAGTGGAATTTGTGGTTTTCTTTTCAGTTACCAACGCCTATTCACCAATGGAACCTCCCCAATCTCCCCCGCAACACTCAACTGTGGTTGAAGGTATGATGACTAATTATTAGTATTATCGTTAGGAAATGGAAAAGCCGAATCATGTTTAATTTTGATTGCTCTTATATCATTCTGCTAGCGTGATGACCTCTCCGGAATGCAATTGAGTGGTAATAAGGTCAGGAAGTTGGAGTTTCTGATGGCAGATGCGGTTGCCCAGGGTGCCGACTGCGTCATAACCATAGGTGGCATTCAGAGCAATCATTGTCGTGCCACTGCTGTCGCAGCGCGCTATCTCAATCTCGACTCTTATTTAATTTTGAGGACTTCTAAGGTTTCTTTTAATTTTACTTTTATTTCTTTATTTTATACTTCCATTTTCAGACATTTCCTATGTACGGATGGGTGGATGCAGGTTAATGTGGACAAGGACCCTGGACTGACAGGAAATCTTCTGGTGGAGCGCTTAGTTGGGGCTCATGTTGATCTCGTTTCAAAAGAAGAATACGCAAAAATTGGGAGTGTTGTATGGCACTGATTTTATGAATTTTTCTATTGCTTTCACAGTTCTGTAGTTTACTCTATGCATAGGAAGATGTATTTATACAAACATAACTGCAATTTATGCCTTTTAACGGCTTGATGAAAGTTCCTTGTGTAACCCAAGGTTTAGATTCTAAGAACACATCAGGCAACCTAACACCTTTCTCTTACACTATGCAAGGAGAATGATAAAGTGGTCATAGTAGCTATCACCGATAAACTAAATTGTCTTTTTTTTTCACAACTTCTAGTGTTCAATTGATCACTGGTCAGCCTGCTATTTGTTTTTGTTTTGTGCTGCCATAGGCCCTCACAGAAATGTTGAAGAACAAGTTGTTGCGAGAGGGGAGAAAGCCGTATGTGATCCCAGTTGGTGGATCGAACTCCATTGGAGCTTGGTGAGAATTCAAAAAAATGTTGGTCTATAAATATATATGCTGGAAGACAAATCCATTGTTCACAAAATTCATCATTCTTCATCATCTTAAGCACTGTTTTATATTACTCATGTATGCAGGGGTTATATAGAAGCCATTAGAGAGATTGAGAAGCAAGTTGTGAGCGAAAGCGGGAGTGTAGGAATTGATGACATTGTGGTGGCATGTGGCAGGTTTTGTATTTTACAATACTTGACTTGTGAACATTTTTATCATTTTCACGCTTGCTCCGAAATTGTGTGATTTGTCTACATCTCTAGATTACGATATTAATTCCTATGTATAAATCGGTATACCTCATGCATACAGTCATGTGAAATGCAGTGTGATGATATCCTTGATTATTTTGCTTAGGTGTTTGCAATCATTTATTATTTATGGTGCATCCTGTTTCTAAATGGCCCTGACTTCTCGAGGTCCAGTTTGATACACCCTTGACACATCAGAAGGAAAATAATATAGAAATAAAGAAAGAAAAAATTGCATTGAGTAATATTGTGGTAGAACATTCGGTCTCTATAAATTAAAGTCAGAATTCATTTTGATTGACCGATCAAAATCATATCAAGGTTGGGCTTCGTTTCAAACTAGTGTTTTGCAAAAAAAAATTACATCATTTGGTTATCAAAATAAATAATATCATTTTGCGTACATAAAGAAAACGACTTCTATTCATACTCAATCATTCATAGTTCTTAATAAATTTAATAAGATCAATTATATTTAAGAAATCAAACAAACTGATCTTAAACATCATCCAAAATCAGTCAAATTTTTTTTCATCGCATCATTTTTAGAAATTATGGTAGCTCAGACCGCAATTGGGTAAGCGGTGGTAGTTCAAGGCCCATTTTAGATTTTTCTTCTTTTATTTATTATGTAAGCTGTAGTAAGGACACATTATTCCCAAAGCTAATTTTGTACTTGCGCTTGAAACCTCAAAGATCTAGCCACAGACAAAAAAAACTGATGCTTTCTTTGTTTTGAACATTCTACTGAAAGGTTTCAATACAAAAGTTGTGATGTAAAATATCATGGGAGGATAGAAAAGTTTGAAAGGAAAAAAAATTTCAATTCATTTCCATTATCAGATCTCATAATTTTTATAGTTGCTGAAAACTGAGTTTTTACATATAGATCAAAATGTGAAAAAATAGTACGAGTGTCACACTTATTTTTCAAAAGACACAAAAATATCTATATCCATTTTGATTAGAATGTTTATAGGGTCCTCAATTGTCACAATGTACTATATCAAAATGAGAAATAGACTTAGAAATGCTAATAGGAAATGGTGACCTTTTTTTTGTTTAGTAATTTGGTACATGTCACATATTGAAGAAAGAGCTAAAAGAATTTGCTAAGTAGGAATGTGATGTAGGATTTGTAAAGGAGTGTGACCAAATCTCAGATGCTAAAAATTTGTGTGAGAGGTTGCATCAGGAATATGAGTGGAAATGGAAACATTGAATGAGATAGGAGACACCGACTGGTAAAAATCATGAAACTAGCAATAAAAATTGTTTTCTTCAACACAAGGTTTTGCAAAAAAAAAAAGCATTTTTAGTAAGTAAAATAGTGTTATCATTATTTTATGAAGGGATGATACTTATAGATGTTAAATGTGAAATGAGGGGGAAAAAATTTTGAAGTATGATATTAGGATTCAACTGAATAAACCTAATATGATTGTAGGAGTAGACATTTCATTTGGAAGCTTAATGATGGGAGAAATTTTTGTGGATTGAATAAGGCGATGAAATTGAGAAGTGATGTAATGAGTTGCACCAGAATCAGTGAGCCGAGCTTTATCAGTACCAACAATGAGTAACACCTACTTATATATAAGATGCCAGTATTGATCAACACTTCTGCATTAGTTGACATATTACTTGTGTTCATCATTTTGAGTAAATCTCACAACCAATCTTGAGTGAACTAATACACTTCAGGATTGAAGATGCTGAAGCTGTCACATGATCTTCAAAATATTTTATAGAGTTGCATTGGCATGAATTGTGACACTTCAACAAACTTTTTCCTGCTTGCTATCTGTTGAGGTGTAGGAGTCCTATAAAATTTGTCCTTCTGGATAGTTAATCAACTTATAACATTGAAACTTTGTGTGTCCCACTTTATTACAGTAAACACACTCCACTACAGAACTTTTTTAGGTATCATAATCATATTTCACATTCTTGAATTTGTTTTTCGAAGTATATGTTAGTCTAGAAATACATAATTGCGACTTTTGTACTGATTTGAGCAAATAGGTTTTGGCTTTCCTCCTAAATTACATAGCATACACCTCCTCCAAGGTAGGTTATGCCTTCATCATCAAAATATTACTCCTAACAAGTTAAAAAATAACATAACATTATCTTCTTCTTCTTCATTTTTATCATCAACATGTTTGCTGCAAGTAGTTGTACAACTTCACTTCCTTATGTTTGTCAAACTCTTAGAGCACCTTTGAGCTATTTTTGTGTCTTACAAAATACTCTGATAGATTTATTGCTCTTTGCTTTGAATAATATAAATCATTTTTCAATTGACACTTTATTGTTGCATTTCTTTCACTAAATCTTGTAATTAACATTTCCCATAGCTCTTGTGGTTCACTTAGATATGAGACTGTCTTAGCTAGGGGAGAGCATTGTTCGACGAAAACTGATTCACCGAACTGATATAATTTAACCGAATTAATTTGGATCGGTTAATTCGGTCAAAAATAAAAAAATATTTGGTTAATTTGGTTCGGTTAATGGAAGAGAAATATCCGAGTTAAGTTAATTCGGTTAACAGAATTAACCAAAAAATAAATTTATTAAATAAAAACTAATTTTTATATAAATATATTGATTTTATAAAATATATTCATTTTGTTCGGTTAATTCGGTTAATGGATATTTAACCGATAACCGAATTAACTGAATTATCGGTTAACCATAAAATTCGGTTCGGTTATCAATCGCAACTTTTATAATTTGGTTCGATTAATCGAACAGCAACTCAGTTCGGTTAACCGACCGATGCTCTCTCCTAATCTTGGCATATTTTACTTATAATGAATAATTGATCCGGGTTACAACTTACTCTTTGTAACAATTTGTCACGACCCGAAAAAAATGTGGGTCGCGATGGCGTTTGACTTGTCTCTTTTTGACCTTTAGTCAAACAAGCCTCAGCGAAGAAAATTCAAAGTCAAATATTCAACGTACTAATAAAAGAACATTCAGCATTCAAAACTATTCAAAATCAACCCAAAATCTTACCCAAGTACATTGGAGCAACTGCTACAAAGATGACAAAGTAACACAAATTAATTAACTGTTGACTGAAGGAAACTGACTGAAGCCTTGATGGAACCGTACCGAAAAGCTTGCTCGTTGCTACCCAAACACCGTTGCTACTGACCGACTACTGATCTGAAAGAAAATTTTAATATTGGGGGTGAGTCAAAAGACTCACACTATGAGTAAACAACTCGCTACGTATTTGGCGAGCCGGATGGGGATTTTTTTTATTTTAAGTTGATATCGTATTTATAACGTGCGGCTCGCTCACCCTTTGTACTTTTATTGTGTACGTGGGGTTTTATTTATCTTCCGGTTAGCACATATACTTCTTATATCACATTGAATGTCATAACATGAGCCCCTTTTGGCTAGGCCCCTTTTGGCCAAATGCAAACGTGAATGCGTGACAGACATGAACTACGACGGAAGCCCTTTTTGGCTAGGCAGTCGTCACTGCCGATCCGGATCAATCATATAACAGAACGCGATATTATCGCGGAAACAGAACGTCGCAGACATGATGCAGTGTGTATGCACATGAATGAATGCTCAATACAACAAATTTCACTTTTTTCACGTGGGTATATATATTATGTTTGTATCGTACCCAGTATGCTTTATTAACAAATCACATATTTAATTTTGTACGAAAAGAAATACGTAGGAATTATTTACTCACCTCTACTGAGCCAATCCACCAAATCCTTAAAGACCTTGAGCAATAATAATGCTTCATTATAACCTACAATTTTACATTCTATAAGGAAGGCACACAAGCCTAAAATCTCATTGTTAACTCTTTAAACACAGATTTAATAGTCCAACTTTGACCGCTAATAACTTCATAACCAGACACCACTAGCTTACGATTTTTATACCGCTAGAAAGCTTGTTTCGAGCTAAACAATTTAGACACAAGAATCGCTTAATTCGGATATCGTAAGCTTAAGATTCAGACCCTCGAATTTGGATGGTCGAACTGTCTAATTGTAACAGACAGGTTCGTACTCCTTACTTTTGAACGTTATTTCTCCCTAATCAGGTGGAATTAGGAAACATGCTACATATACATAGAAACTACGTTTCACATAGAACATGTTTAAGGAAAGAATTACTCAATTTCAATACCAGAACAGGAAGATATTGAGGTCCGAAATCAGTAGGGAAGACTGCCCAAATCTAGCAGACAGCTTCCTACTCCTATCTTTCAAAATCAGTTATCTCATTACTCCAGTTGAACTAGAACTCAAAATTTATATTGTTGAAACGATCTTTTCACTTAGTTTAGCTTAGAACAAAGAATCACACCAAAACCGTAACAAGAACTCAATTTACCAGCACACAAACACAAGCTCATACAACTATTTTATTGAAAATGGATTTGTTAAATTATTTTACCTTTGACCAGCTCCATCTCTTCCCTTATGTCTTCAGGGAAATAAGATTAGGGATTGTTATTTCAGCCATTTTCACCAAGAAATATCAGTAGCCCTTTGGCTGCTTTACACTCAACCACTCAGTGTCCCACCGGCTCGCCGTCACCCGCCGCGGCTTCTCCACGTCGCTCACGATCCCGACCTGGACAAACTCGTGGCTGCGGTTGTGCAGGAAGGCAAAGACGAGCAGCGCATGGAGGATTTGGAACACGAGGCAGCGGCGCGCGACGCACTGTTGGAGGACCGCGACGGGGTTGTCGCCCTGGTTGTGATGAAAGTTGGGGCGCCACTCAACGTCCCTGCCGACCACGAGGCAGGCGGTGCTCGCTCTCGACCTCCGCGATCCAGCTCCTGACGGTCCTCAAACTTGGCCTCCTTCGGCCTGATTTCATTCTTTAAACCATTACGGGGTGGTGTTGATTTCTCTTCTTCTTACATTTATTCACCACCATCTCGGTGGCTCCTCACTTTGCTGCGGGAAATGGGGAAGAGAGTGGGTTCTTTTGGCCATGCATTATTAAAGGTGATGTTCCACCTACCCTACATGTCATACAATTATTACACAATTATAATCAAACCTGAGGATTGTCTACATTAGACACATCTAAAATACCAAAGATAAACCCAAACTTATTCCTAGTTTACATGGCAACTATGGTTCCTTTCTTCTGCTAATAAAAATTGTCAGCACATGTGAGAATAACAGTAGTGATCTTGGTTCTAGAATGTTCACAGGCTTTCATGAAGAAAGGATGTTGACTATGTACTTTAGAAATCTTCACAACCAGTCCAGAAACCCTAACACTTAGATTTGATTCAATACACCTTATTGCACATTAGAAGGCACACCATATATATTAAGTCAATTATCAACACCAATTAACCGATCAATAGATGAATTACGGTAGACAAAGTTACAGAAGCAACAAGACAAATAAGTCACAAGATTTATTCAAAAAATAAGATTTGAAAGCCTGATCATTGAATTACCCAACTTTAGTTCAAAAATTAATATGAAAGCATTGATTTACCTATCTTCATGCTCTGATACCATGATAGATATGTAAAAAAAGCTTTTCTTTCATGAATTGATGAGCACAAGAGATGTCTTTTACTAAAAAAATATCACAATATATAAAGGAAAATTAGGGAGGAAAAACTATGAAACGGAATCTGGTATTCTTTAGAAAGAGCCAAAACGACACCGTTCAAGATAGGCGTGGTGACATTAAATGTACTACAGCAAATGGTGCCACTTTGACTGGTGCTAAGGAGAGGCTCCTTTTATCAAAACATCAATGAATCCTGTGTTGGCCTAGACTTCTTCTTCACAACTCCGACAGTCTTCTCCAATCAATTCCAGTAATGTGATGCAGGCTGCTGTTGAATGAGAGTTTCTCTTGATTTTCTTGGTTATTCTATCATAAACCAAATATGATGTTCGCACATATTTAAAAAAAATTAAATTCTTATTGGAAACATAGTTCAACACATCCATTACAGAGTTGACTCGAATAATGTGAGTGGGTATAATAAGCTATCACTAAGATATTCACATATTCAGTAACCTCTCTCTTCACATACACACTATAATACAATGATATTTTTAAAAGTAGCATTGCCACATTTTTATTCAAGATTAGCACTCTGTTATCATACTCACATGCCATCACAATATTGGACTCATGCCTTCCAAGCTTTAGTTTATCTCATGAATCATGTGCCCACCCATTAAATCTAATGTCTATGCTCCTCATATGAAATCTCGTTCAACACCAAGTCAAATTAATTTTAGATTTGGATATTATTTTGATTATGTTACCTACGGATAAAGTCTTACCGTGCCCTTGTGTTTTCCTTTGTTACTTCTCTTATGTGTTTGTATCTGATTCACAACAAAGTCATTATCTCTGCGCTTCTTTCACATCATCTGGTATATATAGCAGGTATCCATCACTATTGTATGTGTAGGAATTTGGCTCATTTGTTGAACCTAAATGGTTTGATGTAAATATAATAAATGAGTGTTGAACTAAAAATGATTAATACAATCTATAAATGATGACTATGAGCCATATTGTGGGTGAAATCCTTAGAGAAAGTTGATTAAAATAAATGTAAATCTAATCAATCTAGTTTATTTTATTTTGTTTAGTTCATGGGCAGTAGACTGTAGGAGCAGCTGATCCTATAAGAAAACCAATCTTACTCAATTCGATTCTTTTTAATGTTTCTTAGTTTGGTTTAAATAAATTGTTGTGTATTTATCTTCAATGCTTATTAAGTTAGTACAAAACAAAAGATAAATGTGATTCATTTTTTGATCATGATGCAAAATCGAGTGGAAGATTTCGTTTCAAGATGTGACTGTTCAATTTCATGATGTTTCTTCCTTTATTTTGAAGGGATTACTGTCTCTCCAATCTTTAATAGAGAGAGAATGGGGGAATGAGAAACATCAAAGAGGATCGACTCTCCTTTCTCTGATAAAAGCTTGATCAATTCCAAACTACTTGAAGAAGTTTTTGCTAAGATTCATTTTGCAGTGAGTGGCATTAAATCTAAGATTGTATTATCGTGAGAAGAGTTTGCAGAGACTTCATACACATGGCAGAGAATGAATAATTTTCTAAGGCAAACCGATTTATTCAGTGATTCGGTTTGTGTTTATTCCTTTAAGTTTCTTTCATATATATATATATACTTGTTTTGGGCAGGCACACTGATAGGGCAATAATTTACCCTATTTTAGGTACTTATACTTAGTATATTTGAGTTGTTTCCGAGTGATTATGAGTGATTTATATTTAATTTTAACTCTTGTAGGTTAAATATGAAGAACACTGGCTTTGGAAGAGGAAAAAGATGAAAATGGTGCAAATTGGACTAAATCGGACGAAAACCTAAGTTCAGGGGTCAAACTGTCAAAAGAAGAATCTCAGGGGTTAATCTGTAAATATGTAGAACCAGAACTGGACCCATGTCGAGCTGCCTTTTCAGGAACTCAACCTAGATCATGTTTCATGGCAGCGCGCGGCCCACGTCGAGCTTCCTTTGCACTAACTCGACCCAGATTGAGTTTACACGTGTCGGGCTAGAAACGAGCAGATTTGAAATCTGATGCTCAGTACCTCTTTTGGAAATAGGATTCCTTCCAAAATTCATTCAAATTGCAAGATAATTACAAGTTGACATATCGGCTATAAATATAAGGCCTTGGCTCAAACCCTAAACGCCTTACACCACACCACATCTTCCTATTAGAAGGGCGAGAGGGACGAATTTCGTTCAGAGTTGGAGCTTCAACAGACTAAGCTTTCCTCTATCATTCTTATTTTACTTTCACAATTACTTTATGATTGTTATTTCAATTATGCATAGTGAGTAATCGTCTCTGTCCTAGGATCCTTGTGTGTAAATTTAACTTTTCATATTTATTAATTAAAAATATTTTTCATCTATGTTGCTAGTGCTTCTTTGAATGTTCTTGTGTATGTTCATTTTTTTAGGAACGCCTTTATATTATCATGCGTAGTTATCTAGAGTTTAAATATACATGTTTCAAGAATTTATATTTTGGATATAATCTATTACCCTATAAGCTAGGATATTCCATCCCACAAAGACCAGAATCGGGATGGATTGGATATTTACTTAGTTGTAGTCAATGGCTCTAGTCAACCGAAAACCAGAATCAGAAATTGACCTAGAAATATTGAGTAGTGTATTTATCCTGCTGCATATTTAGGAAATATTAGTGTATCACTCTTTGACTAGTATTTGTAAGCTGCAAAAACTAGAATGGAAAAACAACACAATACAAAATCACATGTAGTCAATAATTTGCTGCGTAGGAACACTCAGAAGTCGGACTTGTATGTAAATTATTGAGTGATACGTCGTATTACTGAAATTATATGATTTTGATGATTAATTTGCCTCTGAATCACATGATTAAATTTGCATACAACCTAGGTGAAGTAAATCTTAGAATGCGTATCTTCTCTGTTCGATTATATCTTTGTATCATTACTTTCAGTTTTAGTTATTTGTTAATTAGGTTCCAACAAATCCCACTCACTCGTCTAAAATTGAATATATATTTATTAGGTTACTAGCACCTAACAAGCCTTGTGCTCCTCTTGGTTCGACTCGGTACTTACCGAAATTATTTGACTGCAACTGACCTCTAAAACGTTCACTGAAATACATATATAGGGTCAAAAATACGCTAGTCACACACGTATTCCGGCCAACAATAGTTTCCATACTCTTATATGCCAACTGTTTCTTCTCTACCTACTACATTTTCCCAAACTACTCCCCCATCTCCTCCTCCAGCGCACTCTCCATTCTCTTTTCCTCCATCTCTGTCGATGTATCTGCTTCTTCTTATCCACTTATATGGTTAAACCCTATGACCACTTGATCGCTTTCAGCATCATAAGTTCCATTCTGAAGAAATGTTTCAATTTTCAGACTATAGGACATCTCTTGTCTCTTATTTTATGTCTAGTTGTTTCACTCTTATTGATAAGATTACAAAGTGGAGAAATGTGACTATGGCTATTGAGTTTAAACTTTTGATTAGCAATGGTACTTGGACACGTGTTCATGCTCTCATTATACTGTGGATAACAAATGAGTTTAGCATATTAATAAAAACTCATGCAATAATAGGAGTGTTTCAAAACTCGACTGAAAGTAAAAGGATTACATTAACATCCTAATCTTGATTTTCAAAGCACGACTCGGCCCAAATTTAAATTTGTACCTCTATATCCAATTTTAATTTTAATATTTATCATTCAAATTCATCATCCTAATATAATATATTCCACCCCATAATTCATGAAAATAAAAAAAAATAAAAAATCCATGTAACACCTATATCGTTAAATTCAAAGCTCAAACATTAGTAATCAACCCACTCAAGAGTCAAATTCATTATGTCTATCCGACGCCACCTTTTTCAAAGGTTCGGAACTGCAACATGGGCCACATAGTGGCTGATTTGACACATTCATTTTTCGTACCCCTGGATTAAGTTTACTGAAATCACCACAGATTGTAAACTTATAATCCACACATATTGTTCACATATATTATAAAAACAGATAAAAATAAAAAAGGCATTAAAATTTTTTATTAAAAAATTCTAAAAACGAAAAATAATTTTAGTTTTTTAAAAAATTAAAGAAATATTTATTTACACTTACCAGTTATCCATTTAGTGAACATAGCTATCCAACATATAAAGATATGTATCCAACTAAACATATTGGTTCATCTGGTGAACAAAACAACTTATTTGATAAATATTTATGTCTTATTAATTTTTTTCTGTATATATTGATCAAATAAATACAATAACTTAGTTGACTAATATTAATGTTTATTTGATGACTATAGCTGCTTTTGCAATGAATATAAATATTTATAAAATATTAGTGTATAAAAATGTATGACTGATGAATATAAAATATATAATTTGCTAATTATGAGTTTTATTTTTTATTTTTATGACTCAATTCTCTCTCTTTTTTACTTTTCATTTTATTTACATTATTTATAAATGAATAATAGTTATAATACTTATTCAGTTATTTGACGCAGTGTATTTTTTCTGTCTTTTTTTAGGTAAACACAGTTATTTTATCGTTGAACAAGTGAGACATGCACGGCTGGATTCATCTATTGTTGGTTGCACGTCTGCTTTTGGTCATCTCAATGATTCAGTCCCTCCCGGAATTTGAGAGAGACTAATTATAGAAAATACCCATCTACAATAACTTGATCTGAGTGATGATCAGAAATGGGATCTAGCATATTCTTTGTAGTCCCTCCGGCATTTCTGATGGTGTTTTTTTTTTTCCAATGCACACTGACGGTAAAAAAAAAAAACTATTACTGAAATGTACGTGCTATGCTCTTGAGTCTTGACTTGATTCCCTATCATGTTTGATCATGGCTTTGAAACAAATGAATTATGCAGGATAATTCGGTTAGCCAGGGACGTGATGCGCATGAATTGTGTTTTCTTTTTGTCACAGCATAGGAGGTGCTGAGAAGTAGTTAAGGTTTGTTTGGACGAGGATTTGTTTTTGGAGGGCATGTTACCGTGGAAGATTTCGTCGTATGAGAGTATTTCAATTTAATAATTCATCTGTTGTTTGCTTTGTATACTAATAAGCAAATAAGAGGGGAGGTCGAATAAGGTGTTGTCGCGGCGGCCCTTGTGGTTACTTCTCGGAGTACCTTCCGAGCTTCTGAAGTGTTAAGCAGACCGTCTTCAATCTGTTGAAGGATAAACAAAAGCTACAAGTCGGTTACTGAAACACTTATAAGGGTGTTTTCAAGTAATCTAAGTTTACCCTCTTTTTTTTTTTGGGTTGAACTCAGCATGACACGCCCCAGAAAGTAGCATTGGCTTCCAGGTTTCTCAAATGTTGCTTGAAGCTGCTAGCAGACCTTTGTTTGAATTGAAAGATTTTCAACCAGTTAACTGAATCAGAGATAACAAGTGAAAAGAGGCTAATTACCTTATGTGTTAGATGGATACTTATAGGGGACACGGACACTTGATGGAAGATTCATTTCAAGAACATGAGTGGAGACAGATTTGGAGATACCGCATTTACACTTTTAGATATGATGGATGTGAGTGTGAGCTGGCCGTTATCAGTATTAGTGTCACTATCAACATGTTTTTAGCTATCTCATATCATCACTTTCACGTGAGATTTTATCTCAAGTTGTGACTTGCGCCACCGCAGCACAGCTGTGGCGCAAAATTGAAGGCATGTTCTCATCACAAATGCGAACAAGGCTGCTACTACTCCAAAAGGAAACATGTTCATGGCCGAGTATGTGCCCAAGATGAAGACCCTCGCAGATGAGATGGTAGCCAGATGTAAATCCTTGGATG
>NQLW01001319.1:149292-160208 GCA_002312845.1 Kalanchoe fedtschenkoi | reverse complement strand
CCAACGTAAAATTCAGCATATAGTTTTTTTTGAAACAAACAAAAATACATACATTAAGGCAGATTTGTGTCTCGCTACACACTTTCAAAAACTTTTTATCCCAATGAAACAAGAACAGCTGCGTCATGAAAATGTCAAATATTATCAATTACTCCCTCCAATCTTTAATACATATTTTTAAGGTTAATTTGAGTAAATTAAGATGAAGTTAATGTCAGCGGTTGAATAAATTTAATAGGTGGTGATTAATAATTTTTTAAAAAAGTTCGTGCAAAAAGTAAAACTGGTAGATGATTATCTGTAAGGAATATATTCTTTTGATTATGATAATAAAGTGATTAATGTTTGATATTTTAAAATAATTGTTGATATTAAATACGCATTGAAAATAGATAAGTGATAAATAAAAATAAATAAATAAATTCAATTAAGTTACTAAAAGAGAACGGAAGGAGTACCTACTCAGCTCTCTGTGTTACTCCCTCTGTCCTCTTTTACATGTCACTTAACCGAATTTTTTTGTCCACTTTTACTTGTCACTTACCAATTTTCAATACGTATTTAATATCAACAACTACCTTAAAATGTCAAACATTAATCACTTCATTATCATAATCAATAAAGAATACATTCCTCACCAATAATCATCTACCAATTTTACTTTTTGCACGAACTTTTTCAAAAAATTGTTAACCACCTACCTATTAAATTTGTTCAACCGCTAGCATTAACTTCACCTTAATCTACTCAAATTAACCGTAAACGACATGTATTAGAGGACGGAGGGAGTATTGCGGATTGGATCTTCCCCAATTTTTATTTTTTAGGATTTGGAGATTGAGATGTCCTTAGCCAGTTTGTTCTTCTGGTCAGCATGTCAACTTAATTCTTGGTTAATTTCCAGTTTGAACAATGAATACCAGATCTCATTTCATTAAGATTTTCATTTGATTTCACAGATAAGCATTCATTCGACTCAAGAACCAGAAAACAAGCAGTAACATAGGAGCTCATCAAGAGCCAGAACCAGAACCAGAACAAAACATGATGGAGAAGAACCATCAGCAGACACAATTCAACAGAAACCAGGAACAAGGACCAACCCAAGAAGCAGGCGAAGGAGGATACGGCGTCGTTTACAGAGGCGTACTGCCTGATGGCTCGCTAGTTGCTGTCAAGAATCTGATGAACAACAAGTTAACCTCCTTCAACTCTTATCTCCCATTTCCCTATTTTTGTCTGTTACTTGTTTCATGTTCGGATTGTTTGACGTTGTCCGTGTCCATGTCTGTGTCGGTGAGCCTGATCTGAACTCCATTTTCCTGGTCAGCAAAGTGTTAAAGCTGTGACTGGTCTTCATCTTCTTCTTTAGCTGCTTTTCAATAGTTCATATATTACGCATTGTGAAACTTGAGAGCTTTATCAGATTGCGCATCGGATTCGGCAATCTTCGCGGGAGTTATCAGATTTGCGCTGGCCATTGCATTGTTGTATCTTAGTAAATGAGTTTTTGTATATGTCTTGTTATGTTGTTTCATCGGGCGTTTTGGAATTGTCGGTTTGCAGGGGTCAGGCGGAGAAGGAGTTCAAGGTGGAGGTCGAGGCTATTGGGAAAGTGCGCCACAAGAACTTGGTCGGTCTGCTGGGATACTGTGTCGATGGCAGTAAAAGGTTTATGTCCGATCACTTTCGTTGAATTTCATATTACTTTTCGTTTTGTACGTTACCCGAATTGAACTTGGTTATGTTTCGAATTGTGGTTTTTTTTTTCCTTTTTTAGGATGCTTGTATATGAATATGTTGATAACGGCAATTTGGAGCAGTGGTTGCACGGCGATGTTGGCCCCTCGAGCCCCTTAACCTGGGAAATCCGGATGAAGATCGCCATCGGAACCGCTAAAGGGTATGTCTCCATATCTCTACATTTCAACTGATTAATCAGTTACTTACAAAATATTTTTCCTCCATGATCTATCTGGATCAGCTCTTGTAACGGTTTTAGCTCATGAAAAATGAAATGCACCGAATCGGAAGTCATCGTCCCTGGAATGTTTTCTTGTCGGATTGCAGGTTGGCTTATCTGCACGAAGGGTTGGAGCCCAAGGTCGTCCACCGTGACGTCAAATCCAGCAACATACTCCTGGACAGGAAGTGGATCCCGAAAGTGTCCGATTTCGGCCTCGCCAAGCTTCTCGGATCAGATAAAAGCCACGTGACGACTCGGGTCATGGGCACATTCGGGTACGTATGAACTGATCTCTAGCTACCATCTTTGTCTGAGGCAGCAAATTAATCTGATTTCATCGCAGATATGTCTCGCCGGAGTACGCCAGCACCGGCATGCTCAATGAAGCGAGCGACGTGTACAGCTTCGGGGTCTTGCTCATGGAGATCATACGGTTAATTTCGGTTAATTACATATTTAACCGATAACCGAATTAACCGAATTATCGGTTAACCGTGTAGTTCGGTTTGGTTATCGGTTAGTATTTTTAAAATTCGGTTAATTCGGTCGGTTAACCGAATTAATAATTCAGTTCGGTTTTAACCGAATACTCTCCCCTAGTTGCAGCGCCAGCAGGTGGTGAAGCTGTGTGTTACGTCGTAGTTAAAAGAAATGGATACATGGGGTATTGGACTTGTTTACACATGAAACAAAATTGTAAATAGGAGCATAACTTGTTGTGTTGTTACATTTGACCCATTTTAATTGGGAAAACCAGCTTTACGGAATTGCTCATGATAAAATCAAGGTAAGAACACTCCTAAAAGCTTTAAACTTTCATTCTTTATTCAATTATGATCTGAATTATCATAATTTTTAAAATGTGTTTGATCGAAAAAATTAAATTGATTTTAGATAATGTTTAAGATTAGTTTGTTTAAATATTGAAATATAATTGATCTTATTAAATTTGTGAAGAATTATTGAATTGAATATGAAAACATATCATTTTTTATGTGCATAAAAAGATATTATTTATTTTGATAATCAAACAACATAATTTTTGCACACAAATCTAATTATTATAATAATATTAATTTAGAAATGTAATAATAATTTTTATTTTAAAAAATCAATCCACATTTTTTACATTATATTTTTTTTAAAAATCATGATAGTTCAAATCACAATTAAATAAATGATAATGATTTAGAGCCAATTGTAATTTTATCCCTAAAATCAATTTGACGTGTGTATCATTTATTGCTTTGTTGCTTTTGGGCTGATTAGCCTATGATGATATAAGACCATGCTCTTTACTTCTGGGCCTCAGTCTGTAGTCTGCATAACTTTCATTATTAGGCTTCATTTTCTCACGGTCCCTTTGCGCGACGCGCGAGACCCCTTGCGCGATAAAAAAAAAAAAAATCACTGTGAGGGCGCGCAAGCCTAGAGCCTCTTGCGCGACCAAAATACATTTCTCGTTCTGAATCCTCAAGTTGTCCCCTTGCGCGAGCGCGCACTCCTTTGCGCGACAAAAAAGATGCCTCGTTCGTTCTTCCGGTTCGGTTTTCCTTTGTTTTTATTTCCTCGGCGTTGTCCCTCTGCGCGAGCGCGCATGCCTTTGCGCGACCCAAATGAACTACTTCCTTTTTGTATAGACAGAGCTGGGTGAGTTGGTAATCGATTGGGCTCCACACTTACGGGCCTCAATTGGGCTTCACAATTTATGGGCCTCAATCGCCCATCTTTCATACTCGCAAATTGAACAACAAATGTTGCATTTAACGTTACGCTGTTTTGCTAAAAATCAAAACTTTTCACTTTTATAAATCTCATCTCTCAACTTACTCAGCAGCTTCGCTGCAAAACCCTTCACACTACAAACTCAAAACAAGCTTACACAAGTATACTGCAAAACCATATAAACTACTTCGAACTCAGTCGAACAACATCACATCTTGGTCGAGCCCATCCATTAGGCACCTTTGCCCATGAGAGCCGAAATGCCTCCTACAGATTGAGCGCCATGCTACAAGGTGCTTCGCCATAAGATCTTCTGAAGACACTCTTTTCTGCTCTTCATACAAACGCACAGATCAGCTCTCGCTTCTACAATAAAGAAAATTACCTCATTTGGTTATCAAAATATATTATAATGTTTTGCACACATAAAGAAATGACGTCATTTGATAACTAAACGACGTAATTTTCACATACAAATCGAAGTTCTGTAATAATATTAGTTTTAGAATGTGATGGTAAATTTTATTTTAGAAATCAGTGTAATTTTTTTTCATCGCATCCTTTTTGAAAATCGTGGTAGTTCGGACTGTGTGGAGTTCAGGATTCATTTTGAGTATTTCTCCTTTATCTAATTGTGGTATGAATTATCATGATTTTCAAAATGATGCGATGAAAAAAAAATAGACTTATTTTTTAAAATAAAATTTATCATTGCATTCCCAAACAAATATTATTATAAGAAATAAATTTGTGTGCGAAAATTACGTTGTTTTATTATCAAAATAAATAATATCGTTTTGCGCACATCAATAAAACGTCGTTTTTTTCCTACTTAATTCATAATTCTCAACAAATTTAATAGAATCAATTATATTGAAGAAATCAAATAAACAGATCTTAAGCATCATCCAAAATTAGTATGATTTTGTTTCCATCATATTATTTCCGACCGTAATTGAATAAATGGTGATAATTTAAACCTCTTTTAAAATTTTGTCCCTTATTTGAATGCTATTATTTGAATCGTTCGCACCGTGATACTGTCCCACACCTCATTCATTAATATTTTAATCAATGTCGCCTTGAATATTGACAAAATGAAATATTAGCCCGGCTGAATTTAATTTTTATTTTTTTTTGTTACTTTCACTTGTTGTAATATATTCAATAAATTACAAATTTAAGACGTGTACATTTAATAAAACATGAAAAGATTTCCTAAAATATTGTTCAAAATTTCAGTTTATTTATCTATTAAATTCTTATCACTTGAGTGCTTTGTTTGTGAACCTATAAATATGTTTGCATTTTATAAAAATTTTAATCATTTAATTATATGAAGAAAAATACACATGGCGCTGGTTCTGCGCCATGTGTTCACTGAAACCAGTCCGACACTTGCCCACTGGGGCACCGACCAGCCTCTCAACTTCGCGATCGAAAAGCAGCAGTGCTCCACCACCGTCACAGAGTATCACCACCTACCGCCGCCGGTGGCCAACAGCCTGCGTTGCCTGACGCTGTACTTAACGGAGAAGTTCAGGCGTCCGTGGGCGCCCTACGCCGTGGAGGACTCGACGATCGAACAGATGGCTCGAAGAGTGTACGGGGCGAGAGGGGAGCTGGCGGACGCGGGGCTGCTGGTGATGGTGGTGGCGGTTGTGGAGGCGGACACGGTGATGGATGTGAGTGGGATTAGGAGGGTGGTGTACAGGGCGAGGCCCAGGGACGCGCTGACGAGGGTGGTGATCAGGGCGGGTGAGGACGACGGTGCCTGTTCGATCTGCCTGGCAGATTTCAGGGCGGGGGAGGCGGCGGTGAGGTCCCGCTGCAGGCATTTTTTTCACGAGGGGTGTATAGCTCGGTGGCTGGCGAGGAGGCCGGAGTGTCCCATCTGCAGAACTCAGATCCGCAAAACAAACTATACACGACACGAATAACTTCGGGAAAAAAAGAATCGAGCCCAAACCTGTCGGAAGGCCACCAATTCGAAAACTCGGATATAACGTTGTACTAGCCAATGCAAATGTTTTACAGGTCAAAAGATGAGCGGAGAGCGCTACAGAGATGTAGCGGCGGAGGCCGGTGGCGATGATGATGAGTCTGCCGGGGCTTTTGTGTCTTCTAAGTGTCTCAGTTCATCGCGCCAGCCTTCCAGTTTTTTCATCTTGTCGGATTGTTCAGGTTTTGCTTCGTGAGAGGTAGATTTCTGTAGCTGAGCTTCGGCCAGACGAATCTGTGAAATCGTAAATATTTAAACAAAGTTTTTAGTATTTATTAGAACTTAATTTTTGCGAGAAGCGTCGTCAGTCAGATGAAATACTGAGAAAAAAAAATAGTGTTTTTAAGTATGAGAAGAGTTATGTGCGAACCTTTTTCTTTAGAGCTCGGATCTTTTTATCGATATCCTGACCCTGAGGCCCGAGATCCGGTGATTCCTCCACTTCGACTGGCTGTGAGCTGGGTCTTGCAGATTTGGCGGAAACATGAAGCTGGTGCATCTTCGATACTACGGATTCCACACTTGCTGATCCCTTGTTTATGCTTTCAGCGGGTGAGAGTTCAAGTTCTTCCTTGTTACCGTCTGATGTCTCCGGCTGCTTGCCTTTGTCTGCAGCGGCCTGATTGAGCACAAGTTCAGTCATCAGAAAGTCGACAAGTAAGGAGCAAGAGACTTAAGGAAAATAGATGTTTCATGGTATCGCAGAATTACTACCTGAAGACGCTTCTCTTTCTTTCTCTCGTTCCTCTTCACTGACTTTGTCTTAGGCTTGGAGTCAGCCGCCGGCGGAGTATACCCCGGAGGAACTTCTTGCAAAGATTCCATCTCCTTCTTCCACTGCACCGAACAATACAACATCTAAAACGCCCAAAAAATCTCCACAAATCGGACACTTCAAGTTCAAGAAATTCACTTTCCACGGACGACTTTAATCCCCCAAAAAAGCTACTAAACAATCATCAAAATTCCCCAAAACTGCTCCTCAGCTTCTAACCCGATATGATCTTTAAATTCAACATAAATCCGACAAGTTTCATATTTCTGAAATCCCCAGAAACTACTTATGGCAGTCGATTGAGTTTTCGATTTTCAAGGACCAAATCTTTGCACAAATTCCAGCAAACCCCAATTGAGGAAAACTCATTACAAGTTACAAGTCTCATCAATCAAAACACAGTCGGGCATTGACAGCTGCTTCTCAGTTTCTAACCCAAAAAGATCCCCAAATTCAACTCAAATCCAACATGTTTCCGATTTCTGAAATTCCAAGAAATGAATCAATTCAGTTGGTTTAACATTTAAGCCTCAAAGGTTCAATCTTTCCACAAATACTCGCAAGCCCAGATTGAGAAAAACACGCTACACAACTCATCAACCAAAACCCAGTTGGGCATTGGCAGTTCACATACCAGGGCACCTTTGGATTTATAAATGGCGACTTCTTCCTGGGGCACGTACCCAGCCCTAATCTTGATCGGCTTCCTTAGGGTTCCGTCGGGCCGTCTCGTCGGTGCAAGAAGCCTTTCACCTTCCTTTAGGGTTCTGTTCAAATCCTCCATCTTCCTCAGCTGCTCCTCGCTCGCCCCTCCTCGCCCATTGCTCGCCGCCATCGCACAGCTCTAGGAAAGAGAAAGATGGGTCTGGAGAGAGAGGCAAATCAGCCAATTGGGTGCTGGGAATTTCGATGTGGAGACTTTTTTTCTTCTGTCTTTTGGAAAAGTAAATATGAACAAAAACAAACCCTCTCATAAATATGCAAAATAATAGTAAAAATTAGTATTGGGAAAAGGAATTATGAATTAAATTATTTTTTATAGAATTATGAATTCTAATTGATTTAGCTTGAGAATTGTGAATTAATATTAGTATTCACATTATTGTAAATCATTCAACAATCAGCATTCAGTCAGCCTTCGATATTATTATCATGTGAATAAAATGTTTTAGTTGTAAAAACAAATTGAGAGATTTGACATGAGTACTCTCTCAAAATTCATAATGAATTTTTCTCCAATAATGTAATATTTTTGTACAAATTTTTTGTTATACAAAATTTATGAGAGAATGGAGAGTTATGAATCCAAGTTAGTTGAGAGATGTTGTTCAATAGTTAAATCATATTAAAAATATTGTGTATTTCATTCCTACTTTATTAATATTATTATGTGTTGGTGATTTGGTGCGTATTATCCACATGGGTGTTCCATTGCACGCGGCGAGAGACATCTAACAAATACTATAAATTAATTTTAAGGGGATTTTTAGTTTTTTTAAAATGTTTATTTTTAATCGCAGTGTTAAAAGAAATTTTGTAATTTACTCCAAATTTAAATATTATATTTCAAATTCAATTTAAATTTTTTATATGCTACCTCTAATTCAAAACATTTCAATATAACTCAATATATTTCGTAATTCATCAAAATAAAAAAAGTTCATGTTAGCAATCTTGTATCTCCAGATATAAATTTCTGAAATTATTCCGCAATTCGAGGGATATAAATTGTGACTGGGAGTGAAAGTCTTTGTCTGCTGGAGGTTCGTTTGCAGCTACGAGCTCGAAAACGCAGCACAATGAGGTTGATACTCGCAGGCGCATTTTGTCGAACAGTTGGTGTGCAGAAGGGGATGACAATGAATTAATGTTGACTTTGTATTGAATATAAGATCAAATCACTTTTTTTTAACAATAAAATTACAAAATAAATGCTGTAAATAACTAATTGTTTACTTGATTAATTTTAGGGGAAATTACAGAAATAGGGTATGTACTACCACTTCTTTCAATTTATTTGGCATTACTATCAGATTTAACAATTTCAAAATTTTGGACTCTTAGAAATATTATTAATTTTCAATTCATTGCCACAAGTTTCTGTATTTACAAAATAAATCTATACATTTAAATTTCAATGTCAACGTATTGCAAATTCAAATAACACAATTTGAAAAGGTGTTAGTTGAATTTGACAATATGTTGACGTTGAAATTTAAATTTATAGATTTATTTCGTAAATACAGAAACTTGTGGGGTAAATTGAAATTTGATAAATTTCATAAGAGTCCAAAATCTTAAAATTGCAAAATCTGATAGTAATGCCCTTTAAATTAAAAAGTTTCTATAATTTTTCCTTAATTTGAAATTTCACAGATTTATCTCAAATATTATTGAATAGGTAATAAGAGCACTCACTCTAGATGGCATAAATAAAATCTCATTTTTGTTTTGACGGAGAGAATGCATTGTGGGAATTTTTTAGAGTATAAAATATTTATATTTCGTAACAAAATTTTCATTCAAAACTTTAACATTTTTGTGCTTTGTAATCATTTCTATTTGAATTTGATGGATATTGTAACCAATTTAAGACTATATCATTTTATCATTTTAATTCATTAATAAAAATAGGGTAAATTACAAATACATTATCTGTACTTTCACCTGATTTCAAATCAGGAACCGTACTTTGTAATCTTTCAATTCGAGTACTCTAAGACTAATTTTAGAACTAAAAAAACATTATAATTCACCTTATTGAATGTGGATTCTCATTATCATGCAATAGACTATATGATTTATAATGTTAGTGTACTAAATCCCATGAATTATAGTGTTTTTTGTTTCAAAATTAGTCTTAGAGTACTTGAATTGAAAATTTATAAAGTACGGTACCTGATTTGAAATCAGGTGTAAGTACAGGTAATGTATTTGTAATTTACCCTAAAAAATATAGTCCACAACTATATATACTTTTATCATTTTGAATTCAGTACGAAAGTTATATATTATATAATCATTTTTAACTCACCAAATAAAAATATTAGATTTTGTTTGGTGTATTCTTTTTAGTATTAAAATGTTTAATTTAAGAGAAATAGTATCTTTTTAACACAATAGATACATAAATATTCAAATATGTTTAAACATATTTACGCACTTTTTGGCGGTAGGAGAAAATGGATTACTATAAAATATTAAAATAAAATGTAAGAAATAATCAAGTCATTTCATAATTGTTGGGTATAGCTAATATATTTTAAATGGTTTATGTCAAAGTAGAGCAAGAAGTGATAGAGCTGAATTTCAGTGGATGATGACAACAAAGTTAGTAGTTGTGAGCTAGAATTAAATGGGTTTAAGATTGCAGGAACAAAGGCCCGCAGTATGATATAAGAATAGAGTTTCTAATATAAATATCATGTAACTTTAAATCTAATAAGGTACAACGACAACGATGACACTCTCAGTAATACACAGCCGCTCTTTTACTCCCGAAGACGTAGGCACACTACCGAACATCGTTAAATTTTGTGTGTTCTTTACTATTTTCACTCTTATTAATTAACCGAAATTATCAACAATAACGAATAATTTATTTAGTGCATAGATGATTTATTTCATCGGTTGATGATGCATACGTCAATATCAGTTGAGTACAAATACGATTCTCTTTATTCTATATTTTATTCATCACACTTTTTTTTATATTTTATGTGTCTATTTTGTTGCGATAATAATTATTTTATTAATACTGCATTTCTAATGCATGCTACCAACACAATCTTAGTACAACATAAAATGTGAAAATATAAAAAAATAAAAATTAGAAATTATCGCTTCAACATCTTATACTTTTTTATGAAAAAATTCTAAACGGGGCCTGAACTATCACCGCTTAATCAATTGTGACTCGAACTATCACGATTTTCAAAAAAAAGTTCGATAGAAAAAAATTGGATTGAATTTAGATTATGTTTAATATTAGTTTGTTTGAACACTTAAATATAATTGATCTTATTAAATTTGCTGAGAATTATTAATGATTGAGTATGAAAAAACGTTATTTTTTTATATGCACTGATACTATTTATTTTGATAACCAAACGACGTAATTTAAGCACACGAATTTAAATTTTATAATAATATTAGTTTTAAAATGTAATGATAAATTTTATTTTAGAAAATTAGTTCATTTTTATTGCATTTAAAAAAAATCGTTCAAATCAGAATTAGATTAATTATACTGTTTTATTTAATTTTCCAATCCGTCATATATTACGTCAAGCAATTTGCAACATTAAAATCATCAGCCAGAAAAGCAGTAAAATCCAAAAAAACCGATATTCACGTCTGTCTTATCTTCCCAAAGCCGACACCCAACAACGTAAATCACGACCACGTAAATCTTTACTTGCACCTCCCACTTACCTTTCCCGTCACTC
>NQLW01001319.1:108085-134540 GCA_002312845.1 Kalanchoe fedtschenkoi | reverse complement strand
AAGGATCTAAAAATTACAAACTAAATGAAGTAATTGATGAAGTAAAGGACAGTGCTGAACAATCATTTAGTCAGCATTCAAGCCAAGATAAAAAGCCAGCTACAAATGAAATGTCTGAATTTGAAGATAGTGAAGAATTTTACAATTATTACGTTATGAATGCTTTAGATGCGGTTGTAGAAGTATATTATAGAACACACCCAAAAACTCAAAAAACAGAAGAATGTAACCCTCCACCCGAACAGCCTGATAATAAAGAAGATGTTCAAAAAATTGCTGCAATTGCTGAACCTGCACATCATGAAGTTCAAGTTCAGAAAAAGAAAATCACCAGGTAAATTCATACATATATACTTTAAAAGGGTATATAAAATCTGTTACTAATAAAAATACTCTTCTTCTTATGACAGGAAAAAGTTTGAAGATGACGCACCAAGATTCAGTCTTGGATTTTCGTCTAATCTTCATGGCAGTGAGGAAAATGATGATGAAGTTTCAGATGCACTGCAACACATTTCAAAAGTGATTACTCAGGAAATAAATCAAATATCAGGAAAGGTGGTTGTGAAAGAGAAAAAAGATGACAGGTATAATTTTTTTAAAATCTAACTATGATTCTCATGTTATATGTTGTTTTTTGATATATGTTGTTTTTAAAGTTTCAGATGCACTGCAACACATCTCCTCTATTGATATATGTTGTTTTTTGATACATAGTCATAATTTTTTCTGATGAAATTTGTGTGCATTTCTTGTGAACGTTGAAATGTTTTATGTCTATTTTTTCTACAGAACTACTTCTCAAATAATTCGGCAGTTGCAAAAACCATCTGTGAAGCCTCAACAACAAGATGCTGATGAAAAACTCATTGAAATATGGTAAATGATATATATAATTGATTTATTGATAAATACGTTTACATTTTTTTGATATTTCGTGTGTATTACATAATGCATGTTATTTTATGTTGTAGGGTTGAGTCTTCATCTGATGATGAAGAGAATAAAAACACAAAAACTCCACCAAAGAGAAAACAGCCACCAAGAATGACAGATTTGGCGCCATATCCCTTGAGGTCTCCTTATTTCAGGAAAAACAAATTCATGAAAGAAAAACTTACTGAGGAAGACATCATGATCTGCAACTATGTCTTCAGATATGTTGATGATAATGAGTATGTATTTAATTAAGTTAATTACATATAAAGATTATTTAAAAAAAATTATAATTATATGACAGTTTCTCTTTTTTGTTTGTCTAAAACAGTGAAATTCTTTTATGGATAATTATTCAATGGAAGGATGCAAGACTGAATTCCTCAGTTTAGGAGAACTTAAAGATAATGAATGGATTGATTCATGGGTCGTTGACACATATTGCAACATATTAAATATAGATGAGAAGTATAGAAGTACAAGGTATCCCAAAAGATACTTTTTCAACACAAAAGCAGATGTAAGTCTATTTTCTTCAATCATTGACGCATATCAATACTTTTTATCTGATGAATTTTTTGACATCATTGTTTATAAATAAAGTGATTGCCATATGAATGTTAATAATGGATTATTTTTGTTATGTCAGTTGACTTATTCAGGTCCTTATCAAAAAACCATGTCTGCTGAAAGAAAACTATCAGCATTTGTTGAGACCATTGAACATCAAATTGCTTACTTCAATATGGACTTCAGAGATGTTAATTTGGTAAGTACAACTATGTTAACTGCCTGTTGATGAATACTGACATGTTTGTGTTTAAATGATTACTTATGTAAAATATATTGATTAATTTAGGTTTTCTTTGCAATTATCCATCACGCACACTTTTATGCTGTCTGTCTTAATTTCAATCTGGGGTGCTGGGAGATTCTTGACAACCGAATTCTCCCCAAATGTGCTGCCATGGAATAAAATATGAAGATTTATTTCCACAATTGGTAAATCTTCTCTTTGTAATTATATATATATATATATAATTATATATATATATATCAGATAACACATGTGTTTATATGTTTATTTCCAAATTATTATACAGAAAACTGGGTTTTCTGTGGTACTCACGAAATTAAAGCATCCAAAGGCAAATGCTATAAAAGATTATCCTAATGAGGTGTTGAAATGGAGATCCAACAGAAATTCAAAAGATTGTGCGCTGTTTGCTATGGTGCACATGGAGACATACAAAGGGAATTTCGATCAGTGGAAGCCATGTGAAAATCCGAATAATTTAAAGAGAGTAAGTTGCTTTAGTTCACCAAAAAAAGGTAATATATAACAAAAACTAAAATATAATCTTTTCTTTGCAGATCAAGTACATGAAGATGATGCGTGGAAAGTTCTGTACCCGGATTATCAAACATGAGTCAAACGTATTGAAAGATGAGGTGTTAAAAAAAGTGCAGAGATTTCAAGAAAAAAAGTTTAGAAGATGCAGCTGAAGAACTAATGAACAACCCTGTTAAAAAAAGGAAAAAATGTGATGAAGATATCAAAGGAAAAGAAACGCAAAAATGTGATGAACAAATTGATGTGTAGAAGAATGTGTGCTATCTTTTATGACCTGACGTAGTGTTAGTATGAATTTGTAAATAACTGTTATGTAATTAACTCTGATAAATATATTAGCACTTCTGATGAATATATTAGAAATTCTGATGAATATATCAGCTTTCCTAGTGAAATATATATACGTTTCTAATGAATATGACAAGCAAAACTGATAATCTGATAAATACAGAAAAATTTTTGATGAATATATGATCATTTTTGGTGAATATATATACATTTCTAATGAATATGGAAGCAAAAGTAATGAATAAAAAAACCAAAAAATAATCTGATATATAGGAGCAGTTCTAGTGAATATGTAACCAATTCTGGTGAATATCCAGTGAATTCTGATGAATGTGGAAGCAAAAATAATGAATAAAAAGACCAAAAAATAATCTGATAAATATAGGAGCAATTCTGGTGAATATATAAGCAATTCTGGTGAATATCGAAGCATTTCTGATGAATATGGAAGCAAAAATAATGAATAAAAGACCAAAAAAATAATCTGATAAATAAAGGAGCAGTTCTGGTGAATATATAACCAATTCTGGTGAATATCCAATGAATTCTGATGAATATGGAAGCAAAAATGATGAATAAAAGACCAAAAAAATAATGATTAATATAGGAGCAGTTCTGGTGAATATATAACCAATTTTGGTGAATATCCAATGAATTCTGATGAATATGGAAGGAAAAATAATGAATAAAAGACCAAAAAAAAATCTGATAAATAAAGGAGCAGTTCTAGTGAATATATAAGCAATTCTGGTGAATATCCAATGAATTCTGATGAATATGGAAGCAAACATAATGAATAAAAGACCAAAAAATAATCTGATAAATATAAGAGCAGTTCTGGTGAATATATAACCATTTCTGGTGAATATCCAATGAATTCTGATGAATATAGAAGCAAAAAGAATGAATACAAAGACCAAAAAAATAATATGATAAATAAAGGAGCAGTTCTGGTGAATATATAAGCAATTCTGGTGAATATCCAATGAATTCTTATGAATATGGAAGCAAACATAATGAATAAAGACCAAAAAATAATCTGATAAATATAGGAGCAGTTTCGTGTGAATATATAACCAATTCTGGTGAATATCCAATGAATTTTGATGAATATGGAAGCAAAAATAATGAATAAAAGACCAAAAAATAATCTAATAAGTATAGGAGCAGTTCTGGTGAATATATAACCAATTCTGGTGAATATCCAATGAATTCTGATGAATATGGAAGCAAAAATAATGAATAAAAGACCAAAAAAATAATCTGATAAATAAAGGAGCAGTTCTGGTGAATATATAACCAATTCTGGTGAATATCCAATGAATTCTGATGAATATGGAAGCAAAATTAATGAATAAAAGACCAAAAAATAATCTGATAAATATAGGAGCAGTTCTGGTGAATATATAACCAATTCTGGTGAATATGGAGACATTTCTGATGAAGAATGGGGTTAACACGTTTTATTGTTAAACATAAAAAAACGACGTCGTTTTGGTTATATATGAAATTATTTGTATGAAACGACGGCGTTTTGATTTTAATCAAAAACGATGTCTGCGAGGGAGTAGGTACTCCCGGAGTACACAAGTATTTGCGGGGGCTGTCGGCGGGAAAGAAAGCGGCAGAGACAGCGGTGGAGGCTATGGCGGCAGAGACAGCGGCAGAGGAGACAGCGATGGAGGCTACAACTACAGTGGAAGCAACAACGACATATGCGACGGTGGAGGCGAGGGAGGAGTTAGGTAGTGTCGCAGTGGACTCTGGAAGGGTGACAGAAGCGGATCCGACAGAGTTAGCTACCGGCATAGTGTACCTGAGATTAGTAATTTTTATATAGTTTTAGTTTTGCTTTCAAGTTTATATTGTTTATATAGTTTTAATTTTGATTTCATTTAGAGTTAGTATTATAAGTCACAAGAAAGTTAATAAAATATGATATTATCCTAATGTATTCCACGCAGAAATAATTTAAACGATGCGGAGTTAAAAGATTGTAAGATAAACATATGCAGTTAACCTGTCAGTTTCTAGAAATTTGTAAGATTGTAAATTACAACTCCAATTAAATTCTAAAAATTTCTGCACATGAACTTGTTAAATATATGCAGTTAACCTGTCATTTTCTTTTCAAAAATTTGTAATAATTATTTTGATATGTGATATATATTCAATTTAATTATTATTATTTTAAATGAAGGGATGATGTGGAGTTGGAGCTTATATCACAAGCAGTTACTGCTGACCCATCAGTTATTACGGAGGAGATGAGTGATGGCATGATACACGAGGTTAATTGAGAAAAAGAACTCTGCCAGCCATGCCACATGTAATAGTTGCAACTTCTTTTTAATGGTAGTTTTCAGCAGTGCAAGTTTAAGGCCAATAAAGATAGATTTGATGCTCTGGACACATACTACCTCTTTATTTCTTGGTATTGTGAGCCAGATGTTTGCAATTTAGATGAACTTTTTTGGCTTATCAGAGGTATAGCTAATCGTGATCGCACCAAGGGAGTGATAGAAAAAGTCACAAGGTAGAAACTCAGCCAACAAATTTCGAAAATAGCCCATTCTTTTGGGTTGATAACATTTTTATCAAGTTTGCAGAACATGAGGCTATCTTCACCTATCTGACCAAGTGAGTTTAGAAAAAAAAAACAAAAAAAAGGGTGATCAAAGCCCGTAGTGTTTTCGAAAAATTTTGCAACTGGATTGTGTCTTTTTCAGAAACTCTGTCCAGTTACTGTCTCAGAGGCATGAGGAAAATGATAGAAATCACTCCTAATCACTCCTATCAACCAAGGCTTATAACTCTGAGGATGGATATCAAACAAGAATGTCCAAATAGGTAATTTATCTTTGGAATTATAGAAGCCACAAATGACTGAATAATTTAAGAGAGAGTGCCAAATTTTGTCTTGACACAGACTATTTGGGCAAAATCAAGAGATAGAATACTAGGGTCCCAGCTGGTTAAAATCTTACCACCATTAGCATGTTGGTCAAAATCTTCTAAATATTTCTACTCTTGAGGTCAAAAATTCATACAGGTTTTTTTGTATTCTCTTTGCTTAGCTTGTCATCCTACAATATGCATCATGAAAATTGTGAGCATGAATGAATTTTGTATGTCATGCTGTTTTGCAATGCTATTCAATCCTTAACGTTCCAAAAATGAAATATGCATTATATCAAAGGGAGTTTAAGGGGACCTGTTCAAGGCTTGGCATCTTCACTGGATCCATCCTCTTATGGTGGTGGTGTAAGGGGAGCTGACATTATTCAGTGCTTCCTCTAAACTTTGATCTTCACCCCTTTTCTTGATTGCTTTATTCATCCTATTCCTAGCTCTTTTGTTAGCGTTTCCACCCAAGATGATTCTTGTGGGACTTGTTCAACCCTTTCCTGCTCCACCAGAGTTCCAGCCATGGTTGGGGCATCTTGGTTTTCTGTAGCAGGGTCATCTGTTCTCGGTTCCAGGTTCTGAGTTGGGTTGGCTTTAGCCGGAGAACTTGGAACTGCTATATCTAAGATGATTACTGATGGATGGGATCTTAAGGTTTAGGTATCCAAACTTGTTTTTGTTAGTGACCATTTGGCCCTACTGATTTCGATCCCCACCAAAGGCTCAGATTTGGGAGAAATCTCCATGCAAAACCTAACACAATCCATTATGCACATCGACCAATCGTGCTGCCGAAGAAACACAGAGCTTCTGATTCCCAGAACATGGGATCTAGTCCATGCAATCGCAGCCAGACCGTGACTTCTTTGTCTAAAGGATGCTTGCATGGCGGCATACGGCGTCCATTCCTTCATCGAAAGATGCAGAATATTTGACTAAATATCTATCTACATATATATAAGAAAAAGTATCAAAAGTGATGGAATCCACAGAAGCACGATCGGTCACCTGAATTGCTGACAGCGGACAATGGAATGATAGAGGCGTCGGTGAGGATTGACGACATGGAGCCAGCGGCGATTAAGGTGTGCAGTAGATTCGGTGATGTGCTATAGAAAGTAGACAGTGCGTTTTTGGAGTAAATAAATAATCAACTTGAAACAAACGGCCCATTTTTAGTGATAGGTAAGTAAATATATGAAAATTAATCTCTAAAAATTATAAACCCCATTTTGAATTGAAGGAGAGTTTATCTGTCCCTTTTCAAATAGAAACATCACAATGCTAATGACTGTCCATTTTTCAAAAAAAAAAAAAATGTCAGTAGGTCCATGAATCAGATCGATGCAAGTATTTTGTGCAAGGTTTCATGTGATTTCAAAATTTTAGGATAGTTACTGGCGAATATGAATGATCCTACTCTGCCACTGTTCAAGAAGATTTTTATCAGGGGGTTTGATGTGAAGTGAAGATATAGCCTTTTCGGCTGGTTACGTGTTAGCTTGTAGAAAATCTGATACAGAGTAAAATCAGGAAAAATGTTTGTGAGATAGTTTTTGTTATGATATTTTTTTTACTCTAAACCAAACAATTTGATGCAATTCTAGTGGTTACGAATAATATAATGATTACATGACGACGAATTTCTCTTTTGTAATATTTATATATCTAAAATATATTTAAAAAAAAATACTAAATCAAAATAAAATAATTCTACATTGTCTAAAAAATTAGTAAACTCGTTTTAACTTTTTCGAAGTAAAAGATAGAGAAAAAGAGGGTGTATGACCCCTAACTTAAAAAAAAACAGTGACATTAGCGCCACTTTTTATGTTTTTTTAAAACTATACTCAATTGAATTTCTACCCCATTATACAAATATAAAATAAAATAGTGGAAATATACATATTACTCATAGTAACTAATATACCTTTTTACATTTATTAATGTATTTTATTAAGTTGTGACGATGTATTCATAAAATTTCCAAAGTTGATTTACCTAGAGCCTTTGAGCCAACATGCTTAGGGCACCTGAACTCAAAATACAAAATGGACCCTGACCCAAAACCTAAGTTACCTTCTATTAAAATCGATGCCGTGTAAACAATCTCATTTAGTTTAAATTTTTATTTTGTAACCAACCTTATTCTTATAATTTAAAAAATCAGGTAAAAAAAATTGATATAATACAATACAATTTATAATCTTTTAAAATAAAAAAATCATGTCAACTTGGACCTTAGACTGTGTTTCCAAATTTGGAGAGATAAGATTTGAAAGGAGAAAAAAAAAGATGAAAGAAAAGGAGTAAAAATATTGAGAGAAAAAAATTATTGCTGAGTTTAGAAATAATTTCAAAGTGATGAAAAAATTATGACATAATTACTAATTATTTTTAACTTTATGTACATGTTTGATAGTCAAGATTAAAAGTAGTACTTCCGCCTCTGTTCTTTTACATATCGCTTAATCAATTTTTTTTTATCATTTTTAGTTGTCACTTAATAATTTTCAATGAGTATTTAATCAATAACTACCTTAAACGTCAAACATTAATAACTTCTTTATATAATTTATAAAGAAATCATTCATCACTAGTAATAATCTATCAATTTTACTTTTTGGAAGAATTTAAAAAAAAACATCAACCACTCATTCATTAAATTTATTCAACCGTTAGCATTTACTTCACCTTAATCTATTCAAATTAATCTCAAACGAAATAGAAAGCGAGTATATGATAATTATTTTTTAATTTTTAACTCAGCCATCCAACTTACTTTCTTTTCTCACTTTTCCCTTGTAACTCACTCGGAAACACTACTTAAAGTTAAAGCTCAAACTTAAGCAGCAGCTCAGCTCAGCCTTCACGGAGCTCGTCACTAATAAAACCGGTTCTCATTCAGTGCCCCAGCTTTTCAATCCCCCAAACATTTCGCGTCTCCATTTTCGCATATTCACATCAACTCGTCCCGAGACCGCCCTCGATTTTTGGGATTAGTGCTGCCTACTCCGATTGATTACTACGCGACACGGAAGGTTAAGAGGAACGCATCATTGCAGGAAATCGCAAGCTTGCCCGCCGGATTCCCACCATCAACCATTCCTCCCTGAAATCTCTCCTCTTTATTTTTACTACTGGTTGCCTCGAATCTCTACTGTTTTTTTCTTCCTGATTTTGTTTGGATAGGAATATTTGATGAAATATAGATAATGTCTGCTTTCTGAATTCAAGCATGCATAGGTAGTTTGGTTAGTGATTCTGATTTTTGTTGAGGACATCCCCAGAGCACCAATCAAATTTGCTACTGATGAGTGATGACCATATTCATCTATGAGGCAATGGTAAATTTAACTAGTAGGGGGTAGCCAGAGCAACAGGGCAATAGTTGATATGAAGGTACTACATAAGTATTTGCTCAGTTAAATGAGTGGAAGATGGGTGAAACTCTTAGCAGTTTACATGTCTGTGCTCTCACATACTCGTGGGATGGCTTGTTGTCCTAAGTTTCTCATATATAGTTAGTGTGAAAGGAGAGGAAAGGTCTGACAAATGATATAATAAAACCACAACCTGATTTCATGGATGCTGGATACATGCATAAGCATATAACTATAGCAGATACTAGACAGAGAACAATCAACACCAAAACAGATTATGAGTTATGATGACATACAGTCCGCTCTATTTTCTATTTTTATTTGCATCTGGAGTGCTATTCTCCTCCTTTTTTTTTTGTTCTCTTGGTAAACAAAGCTATATGTAGGTCTCATCAGATGATGAGAGAAGATCTTTATGTGACCATTTTGGTGAGGCAGGTCTGCATGGAGAATTTGAGAGGCCATATGAAGGCTCACAAGGGGTAAGTCAAACAAGATATTAGTGCTGTGACTTCAGGAAGTCGTCATATTGATATTAAAGATAATAAAATTTGAAGAAGAAACATACATGCACACTGAGTCTCTGCTTTTCTAGTCAATCAAGTTCTCCCGGCTTTGTAGATGGATCCTTTAGATGGTTTTAATTCTTTTTTTTGGCGGAGGAAATCTGTTTTTTTGGGGAAAGAGGTGAACCTGGAGATGAGAGCAATCTCAGCATTCGGTACTTTTTACTTGATGCTTGTTGAATGATGATGGAACTTGTGTTTTCCTTATGGTTGAAGAAAGTGTAGTTGTATTCTGTCATCTGCTTTGTGATCTTGATTTAAACACGACATTTACAGATACATCGGGATTGTTGAGGATTCAGATTGACTCTCTGACAATTTTTATATGATATCTTTGAAATCTTTTTTCATGTCTAATTTTTGGATGAAGACACATTTTTTCCATTCAGTTGTTTTGCCCAAATGGGGTGATCATGTGGTATTGCATTTCTCACGATGCTGCTTAGAACACGACTTTATCGGTTGCTTTAATGTAGGATATTTGGTTGGCTTTTGGAAGGAATTCCTCAGAAATCAACATTTTTCCATTGTTTTAGAACACGAGTTTTATGCTTAGCTTTACTGTAGGATATTTGTTTATCACTTGGATGAGATTCCTTGTGTAATCCGTAATTTGGAAATCAGCATTTCATGAAAAAACTCGGGAACTCCTAGGTTCATCCACAATTCTGTATTAGTTTAGCTTTACTGTAGGATATTTGTCAAAAGGGGGTGATCAGTGACCGTATAAAATCATGTCATGATTGTGCAGGTACATGAGTAGCAATTAGCATGGAGAAATCATCTTTTGGGGTTCTGTCTCAGCTGGTAGTTTTTATTGGTGGTACGAATTAGCTTCAGCGTTCTTCACAATCACTCCTCTTTGTGATCTGCCATGCAATCATTATTGCTGTGATCTGTCATGTAATCAAAGAGCATGTTTATGTGATCTACACACGCTCAATTTTAAGCTGAGTTCATGTTAGGCATTAACTTGCCCAAAATGCATAGGCACAGGAAAGACAATTACAGAAAAATGTTTGAAGTGTTGCGGGGTCGGTAATGTTAGATTTAATCGCCGTATCAGATTGGTCATCCCCCTGGTGTTAGTGATGGAGCAACACTGAGGGTGAAAAGAGAGGGGAAATAGAATTATGACAGACAGAAGAAGGTTTGACTTGATGACTAAATTGCGTAGATAACATGTTCCTCTTTTGGTATATATTCTCTTTAATGATTATAGTACATTCCCTATAATTTCTTGTTGGGTTAGGACAACTTGTTCCTTCTTCTTTGTTGACTAATCAATAAAGACTGATTTAACTTGAAAATTGGTAAAATAAAATTCTCAGTGTGCTGAAGGGGTGTAGTTAGTTCTTATATTCATCTTTATTGTTGTAGGTGAGTACACTGTGTCACATATAAGTTTTTTTCTCTGCCTATCTTCACATTAAGGGTGAACCATTTAAATGCTGCATTCTTCATCCTTCTGATAGTGCAGACATGAATGCAAACAGAGTCTTTGTTATCAAAATATATGATCCTCATGCCAGTGAACATATTATGCTGGGGCATAGTTGGAGATCTATTTTTAGTTTTCCATTTGAATGAGAAAGTAGAGTTTCGAAAAGAAGGTCTCAATCTTTTTTCAGAGCAATATTGATTATATTGAAGCAATATTTGAGTCTGTTTTGCAGGTAGTTTCTAATTTTTTAATACATCACGAAGCACTGAATTAGTTTGGAATCTACCTTTTCGGTTCTACTCAAAACAGTTTTTGTTTTTTTTGGTTGTTTTTACAAATAGAAGCGTGCTCAAAAGTCTGGACTGCTATTTATATATAATTTGTAGTATGATAGTAAAATTTACATACTAATGAATAATATATCTATCTAAACTTCCGGAAGCTGAACCTCCGACACCGGATGAGCTTGCCCCCTTTCCTTTCGCATTTTGTCACATTGCAGGTACAATGCTACTGCTAAGAAGACGATCACTGAGCACCCAAAGATAATGAAGACTAAATTACATTTGCGCAACGTTTCGCCACAGCCCTCCAAGTAAAGCTTCATCTGCAAACCAATGGATAAAAATATGACGATCAATCATTAAAGTGACTCGAACAAACTCATCAAACTTAAGATCGCAATCCAAGTTGTTACTGTAGTTGTTAGTGAAAAAAAGTGTAAGCTTCTTCTTATATACCTGTCAGCACCAAACTTGAGTTTATTCAAATCAGCAAGGCTTGAAAAACGAATATACTCTTTCGCAGATTGTGTGTAAGCGGCTGGAATTGTTTCATGTGTGTTAGTTAGGATTTGAGTCGTCAGAATTTCTTATTTATAGTTTGTCTTTTTTAGTAAACCTATAGATTTTAGGAAAAGCCCAAATTAGAATCAGATTAGGAAGCAATAAACTAATCAGCTTATGCCGAGGATCGGATCGGATCGGATCATCAGGAGCCGTCGGATAGCCGAAAATACCGGAGATCTGATCGATCTTCCTCTCCGCCCGAAATGCCGTCCACCGGCGCCGTCGTCTTCCGATTCGATCGAAGACAGAAAACAAATCCTACCGTTGCACAAGACAACGGATCAAACCCTACAGCGACACAGAACTCAAATCCAGAAATCCCTTGAAAATCACGCATCACGGAAAACCTATTTACCAAAAACCTCCAAATTTCAATTCAGCTTCCGGCAAATAATCGGAGTCATGAAAATTTCGAGTTGGAAGAATCGAGGCTTTGCTTTCTCCTCCGACGAGAGATTTCGCCATCTCATCACAGACCTCAATTGAGAGTGAAGTTGGGATTCGGTTGTGGATTGTCGGTGGATAGAGTTGGTTTAAGTGTGGGGTTGTTACTGCTGTGGAATTCGAATTTTGAGGCGGAGGTGATTAGCTTCTCCAAAAAAATCACATACATCTCAAACCAAGTGGAGACTCAACCGTGAGAGTAATCGGAGGAGGACAGGGTAGAATTGGCTTAGACTTGCCAATGGCGTGGTGGAAGCCTATTGGCAATCGTCACGTCCAAGTGAACTCGACAAGCAATGGCAATCTCTGAGGCTGCCATTTTCCATGACGTAATCAGACACGGACGGCCCATTGCTACATCATTTTTTCGTCAATCCTTTTTCCACCACGTCGCTCTTCAATAAACCTGCTGATTTCGAGTTTTTTTTGCTAATTTGACGTCTTCCCTTCGTTCCCTATCAAAACCACAACCCCGTTTGGTTTTTTTTCCATACTACCCTTTTCGCTCTAACGGACCGCGCAAATGCCACGTGTTCCACTTGTCTGACTCACCTGCTGATGTGGTATTTTCGCTATCCGGTTAAGCGAAAAGACAGGGCAATTTCGCTATACCAAAGAGCGACAATAAATTTTCGCTATTGTGAACAACGCAAATAGGTTTTCGTTCTCCAGTTGAGCGCAACTTAACATTTTCGCTCTTAGGAACAGCGAAATTTCTTAACAAATTTCGCTGTTTGCTAAAGCGAAATTGCCGATCTAAAATCGGCAGACCTCATAAGCTTGAGAGGAAGCAGGCATGGGGCATGAAATCTGGAGGGTTGGAAGAGCATTAGGGAGTGTTGCTGCTGTTCTAAAATGAGGTTCCGTCTGACATGCTAACCAACTTCTTTGAAGGCGATGTAAATGTGGAGTTACGACCAGAGACAGGATGGGCACCTTCATATTATGTGCGCATGTAAATTTGTTTGGACTTGTTGTGTAGTGTATCTTGGTTAATACAGTAGCAGTTGAACCCAATTCATATTATGTGCTTCGGTTCATAACGAGTACTCCTCCGCCACCCCGTAGTATTTTCTCGCTCTCAATGTTGCTCCGACCTTAAGGGCATGTGTGCAAGGATAGTGAAAAGCCTGTCATTTGCCACAAGTGCATGTGTAGTTCCTCATGTGCACAGTGTGCACATGATTCGACCCACCTGTCAAAACAGATGCCTCGCCTGTGCCCTGATTGTACATGGTCACACGGTGACAATAAGACTTCTTGACCATCTTCTTCATTTTCTCCTCCACTCTCGGTGAGTACTCGTGCATGTGCCCGCGATATTGATCTCTTTGTGTGACAAAGTAATTATTAGTTTGCTTGAAACAATAATGAACCAAGGTTGTTACAGGCAAGTCTTGACCACTCCTAATTACCGCATTGAACACTTCACTGACGTTTGTGGTCATCGAGCCCCAACGCATGCCAGACTCGTCATATGCTAGTGACCACCTCTCCTTCGGTTGCTCAACCAACCACCTACAAATGTCAACATCAGACGTCTTCAACAAATCAACCAAATCTCTGAAGGCCGAAAGAAATTTCCGAGGTTGGTTTAAATATGCAATTGTTTCCAACATCTTCTTCAGTTCTGTCTTTCGCACGCGTTTTTGAAAGTTACTAACAAAGTGTCTGACACATGTCCTGTGAAATGCTTGGGGCGGAGACCACTCCGGTTGGGTCATGGAAAACATTAGGCCTGCATGCCTATCAGAATAACGCACAACCCATCTCTATCTGTTACACCCCTCCTGATGCAGCTCATAAACCATGGCCAGCTCGAGTTGTTCTCACTCTCCACAAGCGCGAATGCCAGGGGCAACACATGATTGTTCGCATCCAATCCAACAGCAATTAGCAATGTTCCTTTATACTTTCCATACAAATGTGTGCCATCCACAAATAATACGGGGCGACAATATGTGAAAGCCTCAATAGCGGGACTGAATGACCAAAAAACTCTGTCAATGTACATCTGTCCATCAACCTCAGACTTCTGCCAATACACAACTGTACCCGGATTAGTCTTTTGTAAAGTGTCCATGTAAGATGGTAACAAGTCAAAAGACTTCTGCCAGTCACCGAACAAAATCTCCAAGGCCTTTTGCCTACCCCGCCAGGCTTTCAAATATGACACATCGAATCCATATTTTTTTTGTATCATCTCCTTGACTAGAAGAGGAGAGATACGTACTCGTTCTTGGATGACATCCTTGATCTCCCAACCAATAAAATCTTTATTCAAATGGGCATTGTCGTTTGGAATTATATCATGGTCACATGTATGCGGACCGTCATAGACACTACAAACAAACATCACAGAGGATTTCTTCTTCACTGCCCGAAAATGCCATCCGCAGCGCACACGGCCGATCCCGTCTACCCTGCACTTCACATTCACCATACATGGCTCGGATTTGTCCACCTTGTACTCAACACGATTGAGGATTGAATACAATTGAACAGCATGTATGACCGCGTCCTTCGATACAAAACGCTGGCCCTTGAATAATTCGCTTTTTGAATGTGACGTGACAAAGCCATCGTATTCATTTGGATCAGTCAACCAATCACAAGAATTATCAAAACAAGGATAATCATAAAATAAGGGAATCGCCTCGACAGGGGCATTATCGATCTCGTTTGAATAATTGCCCCATTCATAATCCATTGGATCTTCCATGGCATGTGAACTTTCACCCACTTCGACATTTGTTGAGCCTTCAACAATATTTCCATAATCATCCAACATAAGGTTATCAAGTTCGTCATCCGAAAATAATTCTCTAGCTAAGTTTTCCGCATCATCGTCTTCTTCGTCTAAAATATCTAATTGCTCGTTCGTGTACTCATCAACAACTGCCATATCAATTGTCTCTAATGTCGACATTTCAGCACCATCAAAGACAGACCTTCGCCCCCTCATTTCTATGGATAAATGTCATCAAACAAATACCACTTCTATTAGAAAACATTACCTAAATTTTAGTCCTATAAAATAAAAATAACACTACAACAATTTGTTACTAAATTTTAATCCTATAAAATATAAATAATACAACAACAATTTGCTACGTGTCCAACATTCTACCACAAACACAAATTAACAATTCGCTCAACCAAGCCGCGAAACCCTAAAACCCTAAAATTTTAATCCTATAAAATATAAATAATACAACAACAATTTGCTACGTGTCCAACGTTCTACCACAAACAGAAATTAACAATTTGCTCAACCAAACCGCGAAACCCTAAAACCCTAAAATTCCAACCACCATCCTACCCTAACTAGGAAACCTAAAATTGAACTTACCCGAATAGCCGATCTTGTCCGCACAACCACCCTCCGAATTAGCAAGTGACGACGCCTCCGAATTAGCAACGTTCCGCCGCGGTTGAAGTCGACGGTTCCTAAGACAGATGCGAGATGCGGATCGACTGAACGGGAGCCGATTTTAGATCGGCAATTTCGCTCTTAGGAACAACGAAATTGGTTAACCAATTTCGCTTTAGCAAACAGCGAAATTTGTTAAGAAATTTCGCTGTTCCTAAGAGCGAAAATGTTAAGTTGCGCTCAACTGGAGAACGAAAACCTATTTGCGTTGTTCACAATAGCGAAAATTTATTGTCGCTCTTTGGTATAGCGAAATTGCCCTGTCTTTTCGCTTAACCGGATAGCGAAAATACCACATAAGCAGATGAGTCAGACAAGTGGAACACGTGGCATTTGCGCGGTCTGTTAGAGCGAAAATGAGCTATATTTTCGCTCAACTGAAGAGCGAAAAGGTAGTATGGAAAAAAAACCAAACGGGGTTGTGGTTTTGATAGGGAACGAAGGGAAGACGTCAAATTAGCAAAAAACTAGCTGATTTCTGAGCTGGATTCTCCGGAGCTTCCTGGCTGGCGTGACAGTTATGCTTCCTTTTGTCACGGATGATGATTTTCGGATTCCTCAGGTTTCTGATTAGGCGCGGCATCAGCATCAGCATCAGCAGTTTTGTAATACAGATGAACTTCTTGCATCTGACGCAGTTGGCCAGGACGCAGACAAGGTTAGTAAAGTTTAGAGATTACGAGTCACTTGATGATGATGCTGGCCAGACTCTGAATGATAAGTGTGGTCAGATTCTGCTCTTTTAGCTTCTGGATAGCTTTGAGAATGATTATGTGAGCATTTGAGTGGGGCATTTAGATGGGCAAAAATGCAACAATTTCAAGATGTTTTATTGTACAGCCAGATGGTTGATACATTTTAGGGAATTGGAGGCTTTATGATGAGATGTGTGAGTTGGTTGATGAAATGAGAATCAGTTGGGCACATAGCTTGGCAATGAGTAAGGTGATTAGAAGGGGCTTACAGAGGCTTGTTGAATTTGATGAAGCAGTAGTTGGGGCTTTTTATGCGGATTGAGAGGTAAGGGACACTGGGGCCTTAAATATGCGTTTAGATCCTCTGGCTAGATTAGATAGCATTGAGACTGCTACATCAGTTTTCTCTGAAATTTAACAATGAAATCCAGTCAACCTTGCAATATTTTTATCTGTGTTTGGTGTAACACGCAGAAGAGATAAAGCTTACAAAATACTGAAGAAAATGGAATAGTGTTGTATATCCCCTGACACGGCGATCGATCAACAACAATTTTGTTGAATATTACTTACTGCAGGGGAAAAGATTTTCAGAAGTTTGAATGAAGATATTACATTTAATGAGATCCATTTCCGCCAAGTGTAATAGCATAGTACACTAAATATGTTCAAGCACTTGGGAAATCTAAAGAAGTAAATCAGTGTGGATTGCAAATTAAGGAATACCATATCAGCATGCTGCGAAAATGCGGAGATGTCTGATTCTTCAAATTAAGCAGTTGAGTACCTAGTTGCTTAGAAGTTTTTAACTTCGGAAGTTAGAAGTATCTCAAGAAGTGGAGGGTATAGTGTCTATCTGTACTTAGTTTGAATCTCTTAATCAACTTTTCTCCAAACATTCGTGCAGGATTTCGAGCCCTATACCATCCCCATTCTTGAACCTATGATACGCTTCTGGGAGGTAAAAATATACTGAGCTATTGGGTGAGAAAAGGTGTGGTCTGTTGTTCAACTTTTCTTGTATCTTAAGGGCAGAGCAAGAAAAGGTGAGAAAGGCTCATTCTGACCCATAGAAACGTAAAAGAATAGATTAGGTCTGTTGGGGCTCATAATTGGGTTGTTTTTTTAATTAACGTTGTAGATTGAATTTTAATATGATACATGATTGTCGTAAAGGGATTGCAGACTGAAATGCTGAAGGTCTTTCTTGTTCTTTTTTATGTACGAAAGTATAACTTGCAGTTTATTGTTTTCAGAGACGTTGTGGAAAGCCGAATCCGGATGTCATTAGGTAATTCATTTAAGCTTGCTTAGTTTATGGTCATATATGTTAATTCTGAGAGCTTCCTGATGCTGATTTCAACATTTCCCTGAACACAAGGATAATAAATGTCTCCAACAATTGTATTATGGTATCACAGTTGAATGACATTATCCGAGTTCCGATGCCTCTTGTATATATGTATTTTATGACATAATATTTATTGGGCTTGCAGTTGCACATGACATGGCTTTTAACCAATCAGCAGTTGTCAGGTCCTCATCGATAAAATCGCTGCCTGACTAAGTTTGCATTTCTAGTGTGGTTCCATAGTTGGCCTGATTGCTAAACTCAAATTTGACATCGATCCCAAAGAAATGCATTCCTGATCTGTAAGCTTTCAGGTATATTGTCATGAATGCTTGATTTGTGCGTTTTTGATCCACCAATGGAGAGTAGTTTGTCCTTTAGGATAGATATATATACATTCTGAACCGGTCCGGACTCAGAGAGGTGTAGAGAATAATTACATGACATTTTTCACCACAGAATAAGATGACACGTAAGGTGACACTATCTAGGTGAGAGTTTGAAGTAGCTTTAGTCGGAAGCAAGCTTCATATGCTCGAGCCTTGAATTATTCATTTTCTTACTAGCTCCTTCGATTCTTTGCCCGTGTCATTTGTATGCCTCTATTGTTTTGCTAATATTTTGATGGAAATCCAATGGGAATGCAAGGTAGCTTCTGACTTGGACAGGCACTGGAGTGCTCACAGCTTCCGTCATTTGGGCGCCTTCAAACTCATCCAACCTTCAGCCAACTCAGCGGCTTGGTGCATTCTGGATTCTACAGAGACCTGCCCGGGTCCTTGGCTGAGAAGGATTTACGTCCCGCTCGGTTGCTGTCTGGTTATTGATCAAGTGAAAGTTAACCTCACCAAAAGACCCTCAAACCATCCCCTAGCTCAGTAGACTTTGTTCTGTTTTGTTCAAGGCTTTCTGTTGCCTCTTACCTTCCTGTCTCTTATTTAGATGCCCAGTTAAGGGTGTCGCGCCTTGTCCCCCTTTCTTTTTTCTAGTAAATTGATTCTTTTTTAAAAAAAAAATAAAAATTTCTTTCTTTGTCTTCTTCCTTTCCAATCAAACTCCACATTCGTACGGTGGTTAAACACATTTCTTGGAAAGATAAGTTTCATTTCAAAAGAATAGAACAATGCAAAGGCCAATCCTTTCAGATATTTACATATATGTATTATTAGAGCTTTTGTTCCAACAAAAACAACTCCAACCGATTAGAGAGGGCCCCGAAGCGGCTGAGGTCACCATGTACCAAGATCAAAAAAGGACAAGGCAAAGGAATATGCTATCTAATGCTTAATCACATTCGTGTATTAGTATTTCAATTATGGACTTAATTCACAAAAAAAAAAAAATCAACTGCTGATGAGTACACTCATCATCTCTCTATACCTGAAAACAATGAGTCAATACTTAATCACATTTGCTTATTAGTATGTAAATATCAACATTCCCTATCATAGATAGCAGTAAAAATTCATTAGTATGTAAAGATTAGTATTACAGATTATAATAGATAGCAGTAAAGACTTTTGAGCACGCTTCAATTTGTTAAAAAAAAAATTGAGCTGAATCAACGGTTCACAAATTCGCGCTCTTTTGCTTTAGGATCAATGCACGATGTGCTCTGATCTTGCTGTGTACTAGGGAATCTACGGAAGAATGTGAGACTTCTTCACCTCAATGAGATTTGCAAAGAATTCCTGGATCCGAAATAAGTGCGGTGGACGATGTTTTTGTTGGAACAAAAGCTCTAATAATACATATGTAAATATTTGAGAGGATTGGCCTTTGCATTGTTCTATTCTTTTGAAATGTAACTTATTCTTCTATTGCCTTGGATTTAATTTATACACATATACCCACTACACACAATCCACTACACAAACACAACCCACTACGTGTTGTGAGGAAAGCTGTCTTCGGAAGACACGGTGATGGAAACATGCCCCTAAACAAGCCATGTGAGACTCCACTACACACAACCTACTAAGCCACTAGTTAAAGAAATACTAACCTAAGCCATGCAAGGCAAAATTATCTCCAACATTTCACCCCCTTAATCTTGTTGCACCTTGACGACATTCAAGTGTTGGCGCATCTCCATGAACTTCACCCTATCAAGCGCTTTGGTGAGGAGATCTGCCAATTGCTCCTTCGTGTCAACATGATCAATATCCATCTTTCCTTCGATGACACACTCACGAATGTAGTGGAACCGGGTATCAATGTGTTTGCTCCGATCATGATAGACTGGGTTCTTGCTAAGCTCAATTGTTGATCTATTGTCGACCAGCAACTTGAACTTGCCTAAGGTTGTGCCCATCAGCTCCGCGACAAGCCTGCTGAGTCAGACTCCCTGACACGCAGCTGCACACGCTACTATGCACTCCGCCTCACAGGATGACAAAGCCACAACCTTCTGCTTTTGGGACGCCCAAGTGACCAGGTTCAAGCCGAGAAAGAACATTACTCCAGTGGTGCTTTTTCGATCGTCGATATCGCCGGCATGATCACTGTCACTGTAGCCCACGAGTGACAGCTCCGCCAGTCCTTGCTTCCCATACACAAGGCCATAACCAAGTGTCCCCACTACGTACCTCACGATCCGCTTCACCACCGCCTAATGTTCAGCAGTGGGGGCTTCCATGAACCTGCTAGCCACACCCACGGCATGCCTGATGTCAGGCCGTGTGTTCACTAGGTACCTCAAGCTCCCGATGAAGCTTCGATATTTTGTCGCATCCACCGGCACTGCAGTGGTAGTCTTGCTTACTTTCAAGTGATGCTCCATTGGGGTGTCCACCGGGTTGCAACCCGACATGTGACACACTTCGACAATCTTCGCGGCATAAGCACTCTGGCTCAGAGTGATGGCACAACCAAACTGCTTCACTTCCACGCCGACGAGGAGGAATGAGTTGACGTTGCCACGCCTATACACCGCATGATCCTCCATGCTCCGCCTGAAACCGAGCTTGCTGAGTTCCAGGTCCAATCGCACATTCCACGCCCGTGGTGCCTGACGCAACCCATAGAGCGCCTTGTGCAGCTTGAACATCTTACTGGCCTGTTTGACGCCAATGAAGCCTGGCGGTTGATGTACGTAGACCTCCTCAAGTAGGTCACCATTGAGAAAAGCGGACTTCACGTCCATGTGATGCACTTGCCAGCCACCATGTGCTGATAGCACTTGCCAATAGCACGCGCACCGTCCCCATGCGCGCCACTGGGGCAAATACCTCACCAAAATCCACGCCTTGTCGTTGTGCATAACCCTTCACGACCAACCGAGCCTTGTGCTTCACTATGTTGCTGGTTTGGTCTCTTTTCACCTTGAACACCCATTTAAGCCCGATGGCTCTGTGGCTCCGTGGTAACTCCACTAACGACCAAGTCTCATTTTCAGCAATGGACTCCAGTTCAGTCAGCATGGCATCACGCCACCACGGCTCCTGCATTGCCTGCTCCACGCTTATCGGCTCGTCAGCTGCGAGAAAACACAACCCACTATACTCGAAGTTATGGATTTCATCAGATGTATCATAGAGGTTCGAAAGGGTATGAAAACGAAGTTGGGCGCCATCTAAATCCACCAAACCCTGAGATGGTGGTGTCGCGGACTGCACACCCAGTGGTATTTTTGGATGAGTTGTTGATGTTGCAATCGACATAGACGCCGATGAATTGGCTGGTAGAGTAGTCGGGGAAGACAATGGAGTCGCCGTCGTGGAGGATCTTGCCTTGCCTGGAGCTTGAGCATGACCAACAGTGGTCATGTACTAAACCACGAAACCGCTGGCTACCGCTCCATTTTCACCACCGCTCTCTTGCTAATTCTAGGCTTTCTTCTAGTTGAAGATTACATCACGAGACACCAACAACTTCTTCCTAGCCAGATCGTAGACCCGGTAGGCTTTGCTCTCTGGTTCGTAGCCAAGAAACACCCCCTTAACAGACCTGTAAGAGAGTTTTGATACTTTTGGCCTGAGCTTCTTCACAAATGCCACGCACCCAAATGTGCGCAAGTGCCGCACTCCAGGTTTTCGGCCATACCATGCCTCGTACGGTATCACCCTTCCACACTTCTAGTTGGTGCTCGGTTCAACACATACACAGCTGTCTTGACCGCCTCACCCCAGAACTCGTCAGGGACGCCCATGCCTTTTAGCATAGTTTTGCTGCAGAGTCCGTTTGAACTAGCAGCTCCGATTTCATATCTTCACCGCTACTCATATTCCATTTCTATATCTTAGAGATCAGTTCCATTTTCTTGAACTTGTGGCCGAACCAGGTTAGAGTGATGGACTTGTTGCATTTTGTTTGAGCTAATCTGACATGTGTCAGAGTGTGTGGATAGCTTGGTCGAATTGGCTAGCTAGTTTTTATTGTGGTTTTTTTAGCTAATCTTAATTAGTTTCCTATATGTTGTCTGGTTTATTATGAATAAGTGATTTTCATGTGTGCTTTGGCTCATATATTGGCATTACTAGATTCTTACAACACAACATTTATCATTCGTTGAGATGTGGAACGGTAGCCTTAAAATGTTTGATGTATGTAAATCTGCCTTTACAAGAGATTGTCTGTATATAGACTTTACCTTTTTATTGACAATGTGTGGTTGTGTGCCTTTTTACTGGCCATGCTATCCCAATTGTCGTAGTTTTCTTTAAGCTACAAACAATCTGCGCGCATGTATTTCCTAGAATCAGTTCAGAGCAATATAGAGATACATTACATTTTGTATGCTTTGTTATGACCTACTGAAATTTTTAACTCATAAATAATTTTTCACATTATCATCAAACATTACATTTTCATAATCATTTCATTTTTTAGAAAAATGTCAAGATTTGATATTCACGATTCAAACACAGTTATTTCTCGAATTGGTTAGAAACGCATACACCATCGGTTTATTGTTTGCAGATCTTGTATTATATTGTGTTGTTGATTTTGCATAAAGTACCCAGTAATCGCCCTTCAAATTTCTATACTTGTTTTTTACTAATAAATTTTTCTATCATAACTAAGATATAAATATAGCCTAATTCTGAAGCTCGAATGTTTTTGATTGTTATAACTCAAGTGCCTACAATATGCGGTTCCTTATACTAAACCCAGTAGCTACTATTGATCATAATTGACTAGCAAAATGGTTTTTGCAGACATACATATATTAGATAAAAGCATGCTTATTGTTTTGAATGTTTTCATTTTTATTAAGTGTCTCAATCCTTACATTAATAAATGTATATTGGTCCTTATGCGAAAGAAAAAAAAAGCAAGTGTGTGTAGCCTTTCATGAGTTGGAATGGAATTAGAAAATCTCCCACAAATCTTTATGCATATGTATTGCATATGTATCTCACACAAATTGAATATTCATGAAGCAAATCATGACAATTAATAGGAACGTTAATATCTTAGAGTTCTTACAAAAAAAACATAATAAAAAATAAATAAGTTATTAGACGATATATATGATATCAGATTATAAATTTTACATCATTAGAGATAAACACAGAGATGGTTACATAATAATTTTGATTGCAACTTTACGCTGCCCCCTTTTCTTTTCATTATTAGTTTTGACATGCTGCAAACTCAACATAAGGTAGAGATAGACAAGAGAGATGTCAAATCTGAGCCTCAAGCTATGTCAGTGCCTCCGGTTTAGCACATGTCTCGCATCGACCAGCCAATGGAAAGTCCCAGCCGCCGTACCTAATAGCTCCAAATTACACAGCTAAAGCGAAATGCCGCTCTTCAAATTTCGCCGAAACTTACCGGTCGTAGCTGCGAGATGATGCTCCGGAAGAAAGTCGATCTCTCTGCTGTAAGCTACTCTTATGGAAACTCACTACTATGTTGTGTGATTTTCAAAATTAAATTCTTAACTTTAATATCAAATTTTCATTTATTAAATTTAGACTGCTTCATGCTTTTTTAATTGACACAAAAATTAAAAGCACAATTTTTTTTTGTAAAAATAGAAATATAAAAATGCTTTTTAAAAGTGATGTTAAATAGAAGTATCGTCAAAATTATCGCTAAATAACAACGTTAATGGAAACATAGCTGAAAAAGCAGTGGCGGAACTAGAAATTTTAATTTGGGGGTACGGAAAAAAAATTTTAAAACTAAATGAGGTACAAAAATAAAAAAATATAATATTTATAAGCTTAATTGAGGGTATAAATTTTTTTAAAGCTACTAGGGTACAAAATTAAGAGATATCATATTTTTATACTTAATTGGGATTACAAAAATTAAAATTATATTATTTTGACACTAAAATATGAACGTTTGGTTGGAACCTGAGTGTACAGCTGTCCTCATTGTTCACCCAGTGATACCGCCACTGTGGAAAGTGTCGATAGATAATGATGCTTTTGAAAGTGTTCGGAAGCTTAGCTCAAAAATATTGTTAAAAAAATGATGTAAATAAGTCTGATCTCTAATATTGAATGTAGTTTGTAAAAAGCGACATTAACATTTTTCGATGTTAGAAACCTTAAAATTCGAAGCACGATTCAGTTCGGAAAAATGTCAGAAATGCTTGTATACGTATCATCATTTCAAGTAATCCAAGTTCTAAATCAAATTCTCTTCTCCTCCACCGCTATCATCATTTCAATTCAACAAATTACAACCGCAAACGCAAGCAACGTTAGAAATGATGATCAAGGAGTGAAACATAACATATTTGAAAAGCTCTGGGTTTGGAGGAGAAGAGGCGAGAAATTAATTAAGGGAGACGAAGAGTTGTTTTGCTGGGTAGGGAACATAGTTATATAAACCGAATCATTCGATACGATCAATTGAACCAGAAATCGCACCATATTCTGGTCCAATTTACCTACTTCCTCCACTGCAAACCAGATAAACACGGTAATACCTACGGGTTCTACATGAAGCCAGTTGAACCAAGTCGGTTTCTTATGAACCGGATAATCATTATTAATAGCAGATTTTATTACATTGATCGGACCGTCAGTCAATTAATTGATTAAATTGATATATCATAAATCGAATGTTTTATTGATTTGACATCTGATTTGATTTTTATACCCATGGTACACAAAGACCATGAAAGCGAAGATGGTTTCGTTCGCAGTGATGGAGAAAATCATCAGGAGTGAAAATGAGAAAGAAAGTTTTGAGACAGAATTAATTTTTTATGGACTAAAAGCAGATAATCCGAAGCTAAAAAATTATTAAAAATGATATAATTTTTATAACCATGGTACACCAGATTATTATAGAATAAAAACAAAGTCTTTTTCTAGTAAATGCTCGGAACTTCGAGAATCTTCTTCTGCAAAGATGCAATGTCAACAAGTGCTAGATTGTTAAACACCGGAAATACGTCGGTGGCCACGTCCTCAAAAATAGATGGCAGATGGCCGACTTGTTGGCATCTAAAAAATTCAATTGATCTAATATATGTAGTCACAGACTCACAGGACCAGATAAATTAATTTCTAGGAAAAAGCACATAGATGTTAAAAACCACTTACAGTCAAATTGGATATGTCAAGAAACCAGAAACATAGATCTTATATTCCTATCTAGGACCTCAATGCGGTACTTCTTACCGTATATATTAAGAATGTTCCGACTTTTGCCCCATCAGAGAACAGTTTGATTTCCTGGATGAATCTCTTACCAACGTCGGGATATATAGATGCTAATTGATAGAAGAATCGATCAATAGTGGCTTATCTGTTAAGAAAGAGATACCTAAGCAGATCACATCAAGCAGCACAAGGGAAGCCGTATGTACCAAAGAATAATCAAGTTGCAAACTCGTCTGAGTCACATTTATAATAAAGTCAGCCCAGATTTGTAGGTCCTGATAAAATTTTTTGGAGTCTTCATTCAAACTTCTGAAAATCTTTTCCCCTACGGTAAGTACTATTCAACAAAATTGTTGTTGATCAATCACCGTTTCAGCTCCATTTTCTTTAATATTTTGTAAGCTCTATCTTCTCCGTGTTACACCAACCACGGATAAAAATATTGCAAGGTTGGCCGGATTTCATTGTTAAACTTCGGAGAAAACTGAGGTAGCAGTCTCAATGCTATCTCATCTAGCCAGAGGATTTACAAGCATATTTATGGCCCCCAATGTCCCTTACCTCTCAATCCGCATAAAAAGCACCTACTAATGCTTCATCAAATTCACCAGCCTCTGCAAGCCTTGTAATCTAATCACCTTAGTCATTGCAACTAGCGATCAAAAGCTGTGTGCCCAACTGATTCTCATTTCATCAACCAACTGGCACATCTCATCAAATAGCCTGCAATTCCCCTAAAATGTATCAACCATCTGGCTGTATTTTTTACATGTCACTTAACTGAATTTTTTTGTCCACTTTTACTTGTCACTTAACAATTTTCAATGCGTATTTAATGTCAACAACTACCTTAAAATGTCAAACATTAATAACTTTATTCTCGTATTCAATAAAAAATACATTCTCCACCAGTAATCATCTAACAATTTTACTTTTTGCACGAATTTTTTTATAAACACATCAACCACCCATTCATTAAATTTTTCTAACCGCTAGCATTAACTTCACCTTAATCTACTCAAATTAACCTTAAACGACATGTAATAGAGGACGGAGGGAGTATCAACCATCTGGCTGTACAATAAAACATGCTGAAATTGTTGCATTTTTGTCCTTTTAAATGCCCCACCCAATTGCTCACACATAATCATTCCCAAAGCTACTCAGAAGCTAAAAGAGCAGCTCCTCAACTAATCTCATTCAAAGCCTGGCCAGCATCAGCATCAAGTGAC
>NQLW01001319.1:51098-107161 GCA_002312845.1 Kalanchoe fedtschenkoi | reverse complement strand
TCTCAATAAAATCAATAGGGACAAATGAACTGCCATGAAACAAGTAGAAATTTGCAAGTAGACAAACATCTTTGAGCTGTGTGAAAATAAACTCAACATAGTATAAGGGCATTTGTAAAAATAAACTAAAACTTACATACTAAATAAAAAAAGTCATCACCGCACAGTCAACTGAACTTTATAAAATTCAAAGTCTCTTGAATCGCATCTAAATTTTGAATTGCTTACAAAAGCACTTTTGAAGAGATTATAAGCTCAATATCTGTTGGAAATGAAAGGCTGAAACCTGATGTCTTTAGGGATTAGATCCTTGCTGACAAGATGATGAGCACCGCGAACCGACTGCTTATTTAAGTCTGGAACCCCCAGAGTTGGCAGTTTTAACATGTCTCCAGGTTGAGTCCCAGGAGGAATACGTCGACCTCTCAAACCGTCCACAGTTTCAACCTGATACAAGAATCAATAAAGCCCACGCCGCTTAGAAGACAAAAAAGGGAACCGGAAAGGTAGATTTCAAACTGATTCACTGCTTCATGATGTATTGAAAAATAGAAACTACCTGCAGACCACACCCAAATATTGATTCAATATAATCAAAATTGACGTCTGAATAAAGATTGAGACCTTCTCAGCTAAACCCTTTTTTTCATCCACATGGAAAACTAAAAAAAATCTCCCTACTTTTTCATCCACATGGAAAACTAAAAAAAGATCTCCAACTATGCCCCACCATAATATGTTCACTGGCATGAGGATCAGAAATTTTGGTAACAAAAACTGCGTTTGCGAATATGTCTGCACTTCAAGCATATCCTAACAGTTCTTTCTGTCAGACAGTCATTCCGTGTTGACTGAAGGTGTGAGCATAGCATGTTTCGAACTCAAGATTATCTACCTATTTTGAAGGGTGAAGAGTGCAACATTTAAATGGTTCACCCTTAAGGTGAAGATAAGCAGAAAAGAACTTATATGTGACACAGTGTACTCACCTATAGCAATAAAGATGCAGTATGTATTTTTGAATTGTTGTTAAGATCGTTTCCTTTCAATGGAACATTGTCTTCCTTTTTGTTCCGCTTGGTTGTTTTTTGTTGCAGCGGAGGGTCATGATCCTAAGATCTGCAAATATTTCTGATGCTGCTTAGTTTACTAGACAGCCATAAAAAAGTGATTTTTTACGGATTCCCAAGTAATTGTTACCTGACTTCCAGTGGGCATTGTGGATTATGATTAGTACAAAGGGAAAAGACATAATTAACTGGAAAGGCTATACATTTTAATAACCATCTTTTCTCACAAACTAGTGCTATACTCAACATCTTGGACGATTTACGGGCATCAGATGCCAATGAATGACTGCATCTATTCGGACCTGAGTTGGAGTGTATGTGTTGGAGTTTCATTCAAATTTCACCAGGTGTGACATTTGTGATTTGTAAATTTGACACTGGTGGTTCTTTTCTACCAATTCATGTACACGTTGGCCATTTAAAGAAAAAATTACATATTTAATGTTGATGAATGTTAATCCTAGAAATATCATTCACAATAAAAATATAATTGAAATACTATTTCCTTGTTGAGCTACATTGGGCTTCTTTGTGATTGTTGCCTTTTAGAGCTCCGTATCTTTAACCATAGTATAGTAATACATCAAAGCTGTGCAGATAATGGGTGTATCCACAGTGAAATTATACTCAGGTTTCATTTATCTTAGTAAAAGTGCCTTCAGTGCTATATCTGTCCATATATACCCAGACAGGAAAATTAGCATGGATTTGAACTAAAATTTAGAATTTAGTAGATACATTTCTTTCTAAAAGTAACTGCTGTAGTTGTGTGGTTGTATTTGCAGTGGTTTCGTAATGTCCACCTGGTCAGAGAATGGCCATTGTTTGCTTGAAAGGTCACTCCACCTCTTAGAAGTATATCATAGAGATCCAGGAACCACAGAGATCCAGGTACCCTAGTAAAACTGCTTTAGCAATTATTGGGTCTCAAGCTACATCATTTTTTCAAGTCTGTTAAAAGGAGAAAACCACTTCATGTATTTGAATATTTAATAATGTGAAAGTAAATAAAATTTATTGGATTATCCCATGAACCATTATCATATATTTTTATTATTTTATTTCATTTGATGATTCTTTGGTTAGATATTTAACCATGGATTGTTGCTTTTGACTTTTTTTCACTACTCTTAGCTCGTAAGATTGCAGTAGGACTTTGTTCGCAACGGTACACATTACATATGTTATACAGACGTATTGTGAACGGTGACTATTGATCTTGAACACTGATTATCAATTTCCTAAGCCTGCCAGTTTTTTTCACTGTGAATAATCGTTATCTGGATTGGAAGCATTTTATCACTTTATCTTATTGCTCTCATTTCCCAAGTAATTTCAGCTTCAGTATGCCCTTGTTGCATTAATTCTTACATCAAATGACCTGTTGATTGTGTTGTGTAAACATGGTGATGTTAGAAATAGCAGGTTATGTAGTATAGGATGTAGTTGATTGATTATATTTTTCATATGGTGGAGTGTGAAAAGACTATTCAAATTTAAGACTGGTTCCCCTCTGAGACTGATAGCGATATTGGTTACAAAATGAATACAATGTTGCTATGTGATTTTCATTTAATTTGAGATCCATGTACCTGTGGATAAGGCTGAAAAAAAGATGTTGTTGCTTGTAACATATATATTAGGTATATCAAGGCATAAGAGTATGCAGAAACTTAAGGAAACAGGTTGTTGTTGTATATAGTGTATTCACGGGTTCCGAACACCAACCACTAGTCTTAGTTTTTTCTATATGTCACTACCCTTAGTTTTTTCAATTTGTCTTTGAATCCGACCCTGAAGTCTTCAAGATGGTTTGGGCTGGGTGTGATTTGGATAAGAGGTATAGTTTTTTCTATTTGTCTTTGAATCCGACCCTGAAGTCTTCAAAATGGTTTGGGCTGGGTGTGATTTGGATAAGAGGTGATAGTAAGCTCCTCTCCATGTGAACTTAATTCATCCAATTGTTAATGAAGGATGAATCTTGGGCTGTGTTTGGTTTAGGGAAAATTTGAGGGAAAGGAAAATTTAAGAGAAAATGAAAATGAATCTCTTGTTTGTTTAGGGAAAGTTAGGCATGAGAAAATTAGATGAAAAATGAGATGAAAATTTTTAACAAAACAAAGAGTGCTTGAGAACTTTCCCATGCATTTTCCACTTCTAACCAAACAAAGGAAAATGAGATGAACTCTATGAGAAATTTACTTTTCCACTTATTTTTCTTTCCTCCTTATTTTCCCTAAACCAAACACACTATTTAGTCCACACGACAGCTGCCTTGCTTCATGTACTTGCCACTTTATTTGATGCTGATGCATGTTTAAGGTAGGTGCATTTTGTTTTAGAATGAAAACATTTGTACAACATTTGATGTTCCAGTTGTGTCACGGAACTTGGACTGAATTCATTTCATGGTTATGCTGATTTATTTGGCTACAATTTGATAATTTTGTTCTATTAATTCTAATTGCAATCTGAAATGAAACTTTCAAGTTGTTATGGCTAATCCAACATTAGGAAGCCATTTTGATGCAACCAAGTTACATAGCGCTCTATTTAACTGAGTTTAAATTGCCTCGTTTTGATGATACTGTACTTGTATAGGAATTTTCTTTTTGCTATCCTTTGAATATAACTTGTCACATTAATCCTCTTTTTCTTTTTTGTTTGTTATGTAGCCTCATGTGTAATAATGCCTGTGTGCCTACAATTGTTTTGTGACACTCACTAGGCTGTGATGTATATATTGTATGCAAATATATGTGGTTACCTCAATAGCTCAGTGCATCTAAGCGGTCTTCAAACAAGCTCTGCCAAAGACAGGATCAGGTAATTCTCTGAAGCATTATGATATATTGTTACCGTTCAGAATTCAAACAAACACGCATGTATCATGCACTATGCACTTTTGATATTATATTATGTATTTGAACTCTATGTCTCAAAAGGTCTTTTCCTTTACCTACCAGTAGATTTTATTTTAGTATAAAAATGTGAAGCTAACCTGCTAGTTTTATGCAATTCTGATATGATTGCTTATTTTTAATTCACAGATGGGATATGATATACATGCATGTCATAAAAATCGAATTCGGTATCACAACTTTGAGAATACCAAGATAACCGCATATATAGAATGTTGGTTACGAATAAGCCAATAGTTTTGTAAAGTATCTTGCATTGCGTAGCTTCAACCCACGCCATCCAGTCAATCCAACTATAAAATGTGGTGACTGGATTCAATAGATAGAGTAAGTTTAGGCTAATTTATAGAAGTCTTCTGATGCAAGTCGAAGGAAAGTTAAAAGATCCAATGACGTTCTATATTATCAACCTTTATTGCGAGATATTTTTTAAGGAATCTAAACACAGATAATCATTAGAATAATAATTCACCTATGACAGCCAACACACAAAGTATTCAAGAGTCTTTTTCACTTTGACAAGTCACTTTTTTGGATAAATATGAAAATTTTTGCTATAGCTTTTTATTCATTTGATTCTCTGATTGGGGTTTGATTGGTTGTATCTCGTTTGATAATTCACATTCTTGCAAGTTGAAGGGAAGTTAAATATTTCATTATTATTAGCGTATATTGCAAGATATTTTTCAATAAATCTTATTACGGCATGTAGGTGACAAATACTGAGAGATAATATTTAAAATACAAACTCACCTTATGTGTTTCGGCGAGACAAGGATAAGTTTGAAGAGAATAATTACATGACATTTTTCACAAGATAAAAAAAGACAGGGCAAAGGAGTATGCTAGCTAATACTTAATCACATTCTCTTATTAGTATTTCAATTATGGACTTTAATTCACACAAAAAAAAATCCAATTGCTGATGAGTATACTCATCACCTCTCTATACCTGTAAATAATGAGTCAACACTTAATCACATTTGCTTATTAGTACGTAAATTTCAGCATTCCATATTATAGATAGCAGTAAAAAATCATTAGTATATAAATATTAGTATTGCAGATTATATATAGATAGCAGTAAAGACTTTTAAGCATTCTTCATTTTGTTAAAAAAAAAAAATTGAGCTAAATCAATAGGAAGAAAGCGGTTCACAAATTCGCGCTTGTTTGCTTCAGGGTCGATGCACGATGTGCTCTGATCTTGGTGTGTACTGCGGAATCTACGGAAGAATGTGAGACTTCTTCACCTCCATGAGATTTTGGAAAGAATTCATGGATCCGAGATAAGTGCGGTAGACGAGACCTTGTTCTGGTATATTGTTTTAGCCTTTTAGGGGGATCAATAGCAGAGTCGATCTAGTCTTGATCTTATATTTATTTAGAGACATAAGCAATAATTTATTGCAAACCGTAGGGAACTTAAGGACTAGTGTCGGGGCTAGTTCATTAGTAATTGACGCCAACTCGAGACACTCAAGCGTGCCTCATTTGCAGAGTGAAAGCTTTAGCATTGAATCATATGCACGTCTTCTTCTTGTAGGACTTGTGTCATTTTCATCTAGCAGTAATAAGTTTTTCAGCCTCATCAGTCATGGACGGATGGCTCCACTGACCCAGTTGCAAGGCTACAACATTCACATGAGCATAACATCCAGTTTGCAAAACAACAACATTCTTCAAGTTCGACATCTGAGTTCTTTCATCGAAGAACCAAACGGTTACTTATCCCAGACTCAGAAAAACCCTCATTTTGATATTAAACTGGAAGGTTGTTTCTTGTTTAATTGCAACAGATATTGCAAAGACAGGACCCGATGCTATAACGAGGCCATAACCCCCAGTTGCAAGTGTTACTCAATCACCAGACAGATATTGGGTCAGCAACAGCAATATATCTCCAGTCAAAGCCAAATCTTCAGCTCCAAGAAACAGCAACAGCAAATGATGCTTAGAAGTCACATGCAGCCTCATAGCATTCAGCCTGGAACAGCTGTGAAACGTACTACTTATTGAGCAGCAGCATTTAATTTGTGCTCGTAGGTTGACGCAATATCTCTCTATCAATCAGAGCCAACAACCTCCAACAACATCTGCAGTTAAAGGGTATTCAATTACATGAAACTATAAATAAGAAGATATAAATCATATTTGGATAAAAAGGGTATTCAATTAGTGAGTTGTCCAAATCAAATTAGTTATTATCGATGTATTTCACTATTGATAAACATACTAATCATTGATTTTCTTAATTATCACATCAAACATACTCCCTCCGTCTTCTATTACATGTCGTTTAAGATTAATTTGAATAGATTAAGGTGAAATTAATGCTAACGGTTGAACAAATTTAATGAATTGGTGGTTGATATTTTTATGAAAAAAGTTCGTGCAAAAAGTAAAGTTGGTACATGATTACTGGTGGGAAATGTATTTTTTATTAAATATAATAATGAAGTGATTAATGTTTGATATTTTAAGATAGTTGTTGATATTAAATACGCATTGAAAATTGTTAAGTGACAAGTAAAAGTGGACAAAAAAATTCAACTAAGTGACATGTAAAAAAGGACAGAGGGAGTATATATTTAAAACGGTTTTGTGGCTCGATCAAAGGATCAACTCAATGAAATTGAAACCGCAGCTGGAGGAATGCGCGAATATGAGCCCGGGCGCCGCTGTGGTGACTATGCAGAGCCGACGCAGCTTCATTTTAGGAGGTGGCGTGGGACGATGTTGGATAAGGAGGTGAGATCGCGTCTAGGTGGACGGGTAGTGTAAATAAGAGGGAAGCATACAAAATTGGAATAAAAGGATAATTCAACTTTAAGGTTATGGCTCTTAAATAACCATAGATTATGAAATGAAAAAACGCAAGTTAAAAAGCATTTATGTAACCGATTTATACTAATAAAAAACACTAATTCAAGATTCATTAAAAGACACTAATGAAAGACACCGAAGAAAGACTTAAATTTTAATTATTCTTTCCTAAAATTAAATATTTTAGAATTCAGCTTATATTACTATCAGCACATATTCCTATTAAGTCACGAAAGTCTCGAAAATAACCAACAATGTGTTGTGGTCAAGTGGTTTTGGGTGTTGTCTAACAACTCCAAGGTTCTGGGTTCAAGCCTTGTTGGTACCTCATTTACGCTTAGATGCGCTAAGGTGCGCGTGAACTGGCTCGCCCCGAGTACTCTAATATAAGAGTTGCTGTTTGCATTTTCATAATCTCATCCCCTGAAAACTCTTTTTGATAGCTGGAAATGCAACTCTATTGAATTCCATGCACTAGCTAAAAACACTTTTTTTTTTTTACAAAAACATATGGATTATGTCGGCATGTCAGCTTCAACATTTCTCTCTCGCGATAGAAAAGCCAGCAAAGCAAAAGACAAAACTCGCTCCGCACCCAAATACTCACTCAACACAATACAAGACTCTCTCAATCAGCAGTCTCGCAACAAAAAAAATCTGTATTATTACCTCTCACCTAGACCATCCATGGCTTAGTGGCAAAAATCTACTGCGCCATCTCACCATTTCTCCATCCTCCTCGTTGTTACACAACTGATTGCTTTAAACACTTTTGACATTCAAAAAGTAAAAACAAAACTAGGGACTAACTGTATTATATCCAAACTCAAAACCACAATTGCAGAAACCTATTAAATTGATGGGAGCTTTATTAATAACCGATATTAATGAAAAATTAAAATAATATGAAGTTTAAAAGAATTCAATAGCTTACCCAGAGGTAAAAACTGTCAACTAAGAAACCATGCGCAATGTTCACTATCGCCATCGCACCCTCCCCAAGTATCTCCCATAAATTAAGATTTGATATGTTTTTATTTGGAATCACTTTTCACTGCAAAAGTTATTTATTGATTAGTTTAATTTTTATAATTTTATATTAGATAAAATTTAGAACACTTACAATAGTACCAACGGCCACAAGAGCAAACGCAGTGTCCATCGTGGTCGCATACGAAGAAACGAAGTCAATGTGAAACATTTTATTGTGAATGAAACATTTGTATATTAAACCTATTAAATTTAATTATTATTGTTTGAGTAAAATCCACGAAGTAGAGAAAGCTAGTACACATTGAATTTTATTGTGAATGAAACATTTTTATAGCATATGTTACAATTTACAAGTGTTTTTATCCATATAAATCACATGTAAAATTAGTTTGCTAAATTTTGGCATGAAGAAGTTTGTTTGTACTATACATACTCTTTTAAGATTTTAAGCAACAATATATGATTTTGTACCTTGCTAAATTTCTTTCTCTATTTACGAAATTCTTGAATACATCTAGTAGTTGTTGGGATTCAATACGATGATCCAACAGATACATGTTTTACCCACCAAGCCACTCGAAGTTTGATCAGCTCACAAATAAGATTGAGATGGACAGGAGAGATGCTAAATCTGGGCCTCAAGCTATGTCAGTGCCTCCGGTTCAGCATATGTCTCGCATCGACCAGCCAGTGGAAAGTCCCAGCCCGAACAAGGTCAGACTTATGGATACCCAACTTCACATGCTCAAGGGTGATCCCACAAATCTGGGTTGTTAATGATTTCAAATAGAGAAAGATAACGGATAAGCAAAGAGCAGATTCCAAAATTATGCAAAGATTTGCATGTTATCTATCCAAGTAGAGACACTTATGATTCTCAAATAAGCATAACGAGATGAGTACTGAATTCAAGTGAAGCAAAATGAGAGTTTGAACAGGTATCTATGCTGCACTTATCTTGCAAACAAAACGCACCAAATGTAATCAATGCAAGTACTCGAAGTGTGTGCAGTCTTTCATTAGTTGGAATAAAATTAGAAAATCTCTTACAAATCTCATATGTATTGCATATGTATATTACACAAATTGAAGACAATCATGAAAATTAATAGGAATATTAATATCTTAGAGTTCTTACAAAAATCATAATAAAGAATAAATAAGTTATTCGACGATCTATACGAAAATTAGATTATAAATTTTTACATCATTAGATATAAATACAAAGATGGTTACATGGATAGAATGACAAGTACTACAAAAGAAATAATTTGAGTAAAATCCAAGAAACAAAACTTTACATACTATTTTTCACCTTTAACCCAAACAAAGAAAAATATGATGAATACCATAAAAAAATAAATTTTATCCCAAATTTTATCCCAAACAAAAAATATGATGAATACCACTTTAATCTATTCAAATTAACTTTAAACGACATGTACAAGAGGACGGAGTGAGTAGTAATGTTTATGATGGGTTCCATGAAATGCATTTATTTGTCACTATCATTGACTTTCGTCAGCTTTGCAAAATCGAGGACACAAAAACACATTTCACCATCTTATTTCATATAAAGTCATGAGTATTCAACCCTATAATGTCACAAAAGAAAATTAGTGGAAATGTTGAAAAAAGAGTTTACTTTACCACTCTTACTAATTTCATGACTCGCTCTCTCATTCATTCCTACTCTGACTATTTAGAGACTTGTTCATATATTATCTATTAATATATCTAAGTGGTCAATATTTCATCTTTTTACATTACATTTAGGTAAAATTTGAAAATTCTGGATTATGTATTTTCTCATCGTGTTTTTTTTATGCTAAAGTATTATGAATGTGCATTAATACACTCATATCGAATTCTACATTGATTATTTTTGTATATCATGTATAATCTTTTTTTACGGGTAATAGTCATAGCTCAATATACTACGATTAAACAAAAGAGTGAGAAGTTGTAGGTCGTTTCTTGATTCTATAAGGAGTGGTTGCATGATTAAGAGAAGAGTCACGAGGATAAAGGAGAAAAGAGACCTTGTTTCGGAGCATATATAATTGAGGTTTCTTGTTTTATGTTTGGCTTACAAAATTGAGTAGAGAAAAATAAGGAGAAAATTTTAATTCAAATAAAAAGTATTTTGATAATTTTTGTATATTTTTCAATCTTTAACAAAAAAAATAGAATACATAAAAAATATATATTTTTCATCGGCAATAGAGTGTTGGGTTGGTGGTTTAGAGTGTGTTACTGAACAATTCAGATTTCAGGTTTAACACCCGGCGGTAACACATGAACATGAACACGAATATGTTGGAAATGTATGTGAACTGAACGTCTAACAAATTTTATTTCACTGTCAAGATGGAGAACATCTAGCTCCGAGACACTAAAAAATATCATTTTTGTTACATCAAATTTCTTATACAAAAACAAGGCCTTAATCTCAATGACCCACTTACACGGAGGACAAGCCCAAAAATTATAAGAATGATCAAGATCTTTAAAATTGATTCTACCCAAATGTCTATCTTACTTGCTTCATTTTATAAATGATTTTCTTTAATGGTCGGAATTTCAACAAATCGAAGAGTGCTTTATCATTTTTTCATATATTTTCTACTCTTAACCAAACAAAAAAAATTGAAAGGAATTTCATAAGGAATTAACTTTCCTTTCCCATTTTTCTTTCTACCAAATTGCATGAAAAAATTCATTATTAACATCCCATTAAAGCAATGGCTAACAGAAGCAAGAGCTAGCAGGGCACAACTCGGGCTTAAGGGCATCTTTACTAGCAGGGGCAGAGGTTTCATGGTAGGAGAGATTTTTGATTTTAGTAAATTATAATGTCACGATTGGTAGCTATTACTAGATCAGGGTGTATTATTTTGTATCAAGATTATAATCTTATTTAGTTTGCAGATATTATTAATTCAAATTTAAAAGAGTAAAATTAATGTTACGGATGGTACTTATGCGGATGATGAACGAAATGTATTTACGTTATTATTAATTATTTTATTTCATTAGTAACACTTGCTATCAAATTGGGGTTTAGCCACTAACCATACTTTAATTTCAACCTTCCAATACAATCACCCTTATTGTATTTACTTTTATATACTCACTTCCAACCTGCGATTCTTTAATCAATTGGAAGAGAATTTAGAATCTAATTACAATTTAGTTCTAATGCCATAATTTCATGCAGGCCCGGCCTGACCTTGATCTAGATGGGTGACGGCCCAAGGCCCGAGCAGCCAAGAGTCCGAAAAAGTTTAATTTTATAAAAAGCTTTATCTCATTTTTCATTTAATTCTATATCTAATTAACTTTTCGATCATGAAACTCTTTCTAACTTTTTGTTAAACTTTTCTTTCTCTCTAATTTTCATTAAACCGAACACAACATAAGATTAGAAGCAGCAGAAGACGAAGGAAAGACGTGTGTTAAGAAGGGAGTTGCTTAACATAAAGGGATTGATATCCTACAAGATATATATATATATGTCTAAGTGCACATTTGGTGGACTGCATAATATGAGAATGCATTATCTGTATCTCTATAAACAATATTACCTATTAAGAAAGTATTATTAATACGGATTGTGAAAAGTAAATTTTATCTCCTGTAATATTAATCCTCATCCTTATTTTGAACCAAACATATTATAATGATATAAACAATAGGAATAAAATACAAAAAGGGTCCTGAACTATCACCACTTACATAATTGCGGTCAGAACTACCACGATTTCTAAAAAAAGTGTGATGAGAAAAATTAGATTTATTTGCTAAAATAAAATTTATCATTATATTTCTAAACTAATATTATTATACGACTTAGATTTGCGTGCGAAAATTACGTCATTTGGTTATCAAAATAAATTATATTGTTTTACGCTCATAAAGAAAACGACTTCTTTTGATAACCAAACGACGTAATTTTCATACGCAAATCTAAGTCTTCTAATAACATTAGTTTAAGAATGTAATGGTGAATTTTATTTAACAAAATCAGTCTAAATTTTTTTTCATCATACTTTTTTTGAAAATCGTGATAGTTATAACCGCAATTGAGTAAGCGGTGGTTATTCAGAGCCCCTTTTGAATTTTTCCCATGAACAATATTATCTTGTTCCTTATACGTGCTACCAAACAGTAGTAAATAATCAAATTATACAGCTCATGCCATTTACGGGCGTCACGGTGACCCAAAACTAGTCGAGGGTTGTTCTTGTTGTGAAACTTTTCTCCATGTACTTTGGAGTCTTCCCAAAATATAAAATTTAGTCGGATACATCTTATACCTTACCGTACGGTACGATGTCGTTTTTATCGACTATTATACAACACTTAAATACTGTATGCCAATATGGCATAGATTTGTCTTGCTTTCTTCGTTTAAATTTACCAATGTGGATACAAGTTCGTCCTTACTTTTTACAACATTGTACAGAGTTTCATTTGCATTTTTTTTAATATGTTTTGAAAATATAAAACGAGCTAACTTAAACATAATTAAGTAAAATGTGATAATGAATTAGTTTTATAATAGCATCTACAAATCGATTTTTTTTTAACAAACAGGCTATTTTCAATTAAAAAATGTTCTGATTGACTTAGTAACAAAATAAGGATGTTCAACACTTTTTCATGGATTTTCTATCTCTAACCAAATAAATGAAAATAAAACTAATTCTATGAAGAATTTACTTATCCTCCAATTTTTTTTTCTCGGTATTTTCCTTTTACCAAACATACTATAAATCAAACGCGTATAACACTCATATCCGTTGGCACAAATTAGTTTTTTTCCAGTGCATGTGAAATCTCAATGAAGAATCTGTTGCTAACCATAAAATTATAAAATTCTGAGAAACCGGAATTTAATCTTATTAAGAAACATTGAATTTAATTTAATGTTCATATCCTTAAATTTCTATTCACAGTGGAAAAATAGCGATGAATGTTTTGCAATTAATAGAGATCGGTGGTCAAAGTCAAACATGTTGTTAGCCGTTTGGGGGTAACAACATGATGCGAATTCAAATCCACTTGTGATTATATTTTGGGAAGAGATCAAATGCAGCCTCCCACGTGATATCGTGGTCGAGTAAAAAATAACTGTAATAATCTGTCAAGTCAAAAATTCTGAAATTTAATATAATTAATATAAAATCTAATAGTAATAAAGGGAAAAAAACTGAAGCCAATTGTATATTTTTTTTCATATATTCAAATGGACCATTCATACAATTATTACCATAATTAAATTCACACATTGTAACACAAATAAAGACTTATGGTGAATAAGTGCATATTATTGTTCCATGTTTGGTAGGATTAAAATGTATTATTAGCATTGAGAATAATAATTCAATCTAGCTTGAAATAATTAGTAATTTGAATTTTAAAAGTAAAATTTATAGTGCAAATTATTAATATTCATTTTGATAATGATGCACTTCAATTATTAAAGAAGTCCTAAGAATTGAAGTGCATTTAATATTATTTCATCATTCTCTGGGATTAGTGTTTGTCACGATCCGAAAAATGTGGATCGCGATGACATTTGACTTGTCTTTTTAATTTTTAGTCAAGCAAGCCTCGGTGAAAAAAAGTCAAAGTCAAATATTCAACCTACTAATAAAAGAACATTCGAAATTTAAACTATTCAAAAATCAATCCAAAATCTTGCCCAGGTATATCGGATCAATTACTAAAGAGATGTCAAAGTAACACAATTTAAATAACTGTTGACTGAAGGAAACTGTCAGAAGACTAGATGGACCCGTACCGAAGAGCTTGCTCATTGCTAACTCAAACACCGTCGCCATTAACCAACTATTGATCTGAAAAGAAAATTTTAAATATTGGGGGTGAGTCAAAAGACTCACTCTATGAGTAAACAACTCACTACGTATTTGGCGAGCCGAGGGGGATTCTTTTATTTTAATTAATTGATATTTTATTAATCAAGTGTGGCTCGCTCACCGTTCGTACTTTTGTTGTGTACGTAGGAGGTAAATTATAATTTATTTTGAACATGTATTTCTTATATCACATCAGAATAACAAATGTGAAATGCAACGTGTATGCGTGACAAGCATGAACTGTGTCATGAGTCCTTTTTGGCCAAATGCAAACGTGAATGCGTGACAGACATGAACTACGACGTAAGCCCTTTTTGGCTAGGCAGTCATCACTGCCGATCCGGATCATAAAATCAATCATATAACAGAACGCGTGACAGACATGATGCAGCGTGTATGCACGTGAATGAATGAATGTTCAATCTAACAATTTCACTTTTCCACGTAGGTATATATTATGAACGTATTATACCCAATATGCTTTATTAACAATCATATATTTAATTTGTATGAAAAGAAATACGTAGGAATTATTTACTTCCCTCTTCCGAGCGAACCCAACAATCCTTAACGCGCTCGAGCAATAATAATGCTCTATCATAACCTACAATTTTACATTCTATAAGAACGACAAACAATGCCTAAAATCCATTGCTAACTCCTTACACACAAATTTAACAGTCCAACTTTGAAAGTAATAACTTTATAACTAGACCTAACTAGCTTACGCTTTTTATACCAATAGAAAGCTTGTTTCAAGCTAAATAATTTAGAATTAAAAATTGCTTAATTCGGATATCGTAAGCTCAACACCCAAAGTTCCAACAGACAGGTTTAGGGTACTACCTTTGGAACTTTATTTCTCTCTAACCAAGTGGAACTAGAAAGCATGCAATATATTCTTAGAAACTACAGTTTATGTACAACACATTTAAAAAAAGAATTACACAATTTTAATACCAGAATAGGAAGATATCTTCATCCAAACTCAATAGGTAAAGCTATCTAAAGTCAGTAGGTAAAGCTGTCTAAAACAAATAGACAGCTTCCTACTCCTACCTTTCCACCCAATTATCTCCTTATTCCGGTTGAACTAGATTTCAAAATTTATATGGTTGAAAAGATTTTTTATGTAATTTAATTTGGAATCAAGAACCATGCCAAAGCAATAAAAAAAGGGTAAAAAACAAAAACATCCCTCGAACTACCGGTCAAAATCCAATCCAGTACCGAACTATCTTTATTTTCAATTACAGTACCGAAGGACCTAATTGTAAGAAAATTTAAAAAAAAGCACCCCCAAATTTATTTAAAATCGAAAACAACCCCTTTTACACATTATCCTCCTCCACCACCACTCATCACCGCCACCGCCCTATCCTTGCGCGTGGAGCCGCCACCACCACCCCCTCCTCCACCACCACCACCGCCTTATCCTTTTACACATTCCCCTCCTCCACCACCACTCTTCACCACCACCGCCCTATCCTTGCGCGTGGAGCCACCACAACCACCCCCTCCTCCACCACCACCGCCTCCTCCGCAACCACATGCTCTCGTAACTCAATGAAACCATCACCAACAGACCTACCTCAACCCAAGCTACCAACACCGTAGAAGCAGCAGGTGGAGGAGGGGGGAGGAGGCGGCTTGGGTGGGGATCAAAACCCTAACGACAACGCTAACAATCCACCAGCCATGTTGCCTCCGTGGTAGTAGTGGCAGCAACCAAGCGAGGCTGCTGCAGCTTGACGTTGACGGTCGGCAAGTGGGCTTTGTAGGTGGTGATGAGCGGTGGTGGAGGAGGGAGTGATGGTGGCAGCTCCACGCGCAAGGATAGGGCGGTGGCGGTGATGAGTGGTGTTGGAGGATAATGTGTAAAAGGGGTTGTTTTCGATTTTAAATAAATTTGGGGGTGTTTTTTTTTAAATTTTCTTACAATTAGGTCATTCGGTACTGTAATTGAAAATAAAAATAGTTCGGTACTGGATTTGATTTTGACCGGTAGTTCGAGAGATGTTTTTGTTTTTTACCCTAAAAAAAACCAGTTTACAGGTCACACAAAAGTAGTCAACAATAAATGCCGAAAGTTACGTCTCGATAAAATCCAACCATTTTTTCATTTGAAATTTGTTTCCCTTTCCTCAATACTCGCATCTCTTCTGTGATCATATTGGATTGTTACCAATGAACATAACAATTTCAACAGAGACGATCCATAACACTCTCTGAAGTACGAAACCTCGATCTCGAGTCCAAATCAATACTAAAGATTGAATTCAAATTTCTCCTTGACACAAAAATTTGTTCCCGTTCCCAGCAAGCAATCAACACCTCCTCCCAAGCGCGGCCGTAGCGATGAAGCGAACTGCCATCTCCACAACAGCAGGAGACAACCCAATCGTCGATCCACTTCCTTCTCCATCGATAGTAAGTGTCTCGTTTCCATGTGTGAAGTGATTCAGAAGCAATCTTAGGTTGGCAAGAGATACATATATGTCAATTTTTGGGTTGAGAATGTGGAGAATGATGGGGAGAGTGTCGATGGGTTTTAGGGTTTCATGTAGAGGAGAGGAGCAGGCGGCTGCTGCTCTTCTTTTTTTTTTTTTTTTTAGGATTTTTCTTTTATTTTCTCTGTTTTACTTTATTTAATTTAATTTTTTTTACAGGCCCAGCCCAACCCAAATAATTTAGAGATATTACAGTGTTACTCTCGCTTAGGAAAAGATGATGTAGTAAATTTTCGTGTCCATTTCGTTTAGGAGAAATTTTTGGGTGGATGCGGATTGTGGACAATATCAATAGGAAGGTGTCACTTGCACTTTGAAAAGTCAAAGTAACACGTGACTGTTAATCATTGGTTCATAATTTTTTTAATCTTCCAACGTGTCACGTGGCTGTTCAAAATGTCACGTGGCGCTTTCCCATTGACGTGTTCACAGTCCAAAATGTGTCGGTCCAAAAATTCTTCTAATATATAATGCTTATGATGGGTTCCATGAAATGCATTTATTTGTCATTATCATTAACTCTCATCAGCCTTGCAAATTCTAGACACAAAAACACATTTCATCTTATTTCTTATAAAGGCATGAGTATTTGCTTTCTCGTGTGATGTGTATCGACGTCAAATTGTTGGCCTACATCAACACTTATCCACCTTATCAAATGTTGCTGTGGTTTTAGAATTTTATACATTTGAATTTTTAGTATTTTAGAATCTGTAGGTTTTGAGGAGAAAACCCCCGCAACAACATCATTTCAAAATCCAAAAATTATAAAACATAAAATCCGAAAATAATAAAAGCGTTAAAACATTGAAACATTAAAACCCTATAACTTTGAAATCCTAAAATTAAAACATATAAACAACATTTGAAATATTGACATTTTAACCGCCGGACACGCAACATGTACACCTTGACTACATATACCAATTATTCCGATATCTCATCATTTAAAACTCATTTGTAAGTTTCATTATAATTTACTCATATTGATTAGCAATATTTTTCATGTACTTATGCTGGCTATTTAAGTAAGTTGCTCGTTTAGTATGCATTCAAACGCATTTGAATGTTGGTGCATCAAAATTGTGATATAATATAAATTAAATTATTTTCTATGCTTATTTAAAACTAGTTCGAACGAGTTAAATTCGAAAATAATATATGAAAGTTTTTATTTTAATTTCAAATGCAGAAAAATTCAACCAAATAATTAAATTTTGAAAAAATCCTATACCCAACTCGAGCCTTCACATAATCGACAAGCTAGATTGAATTTCTTTCATACAAAATGCAAACACTTATATTGTTTTATGATTAATTTAAATAAAGGAATGTGACTAAACATTGATTCATATTTCCGTGTATATAGAGGTGAATTAAATCCATATTTCGAATGCTAGTTTTAAAATAACTGTTACTTCTTCGAAATAAGCTAACGGATTAAGTGCCATTTAGATGGCTAAGAGGTTAGTAATTAAATATATTGAATTATGGTTCTAATCCTAGGTAAGTTGTAAATAATATTTAATTTTTTTATATGGTTTAAAATTAGATCAAAATAAGTGATCACTAGACTAAGAAGTTGAACATTCGATATGGACCTTATGAGAAGTGGAGCCCGGCCCGTCCAACTTGGGCCGGGCGTGGATGTTAACACACCCAAAATTGAAACGGAAAATGGATTTTTATTAGGATAAATGTGACCCTTATGTCTTCCTGTTTATTATTTATCTCTTTGCTTTCTGTCCAGATTAACATTGGATCAATCAACAGGATGGTTGAATTGTGTATTGGATTGAGTTGGTTCCAATACGTATAAATCGATTCATAAAAATATGCATAAATCAAACGAACAAGTGTAATTGGCCGAAATAACGTGGATTCGATTCAATATATAATTTTAGCAGGAAAATAATAAATTTTCGGTAGTGCGTATCTCTCCATTTCAAACAATTGATTTTGATAAGTATTTGTTGAATTAAGGCTCTATTCTAATTCTAACTGCTCATTCTCAGGTCTTGGATGCATGAGGGCACCTACGATGAATGTTCTCATCCTAAAATAACGTCGTTCTACATTCGGCCCAACAAAAAATCAAAATATTTTTATTTTACTTCTGAAAAAATTCAAAAAAATTTAGAATTAAAAAACTAACAAATTGGCAAAATATTTTATTTATGCTCATTAAATAAGCAAATTCTATTCATCTGAAAAATATTGATCCAATGTACACAAACATATATATTCATTAGGTAGGAAATTATGTTAATAAGTCGCAATATTAATCGTATATTCTATCAAATTCAATTAGAGAATTCATATTCATGAGATGAACAATTATTTTTATTTTTTTACATATCTATCAAAAGAACTTAGTTTTCATAATTTTTTTCAAATACATATTTTTTTCGCTATTTTCTTTACTTCATATATCCCTCCCACCTTCTAATTTTTATATAATTCAGTCGTTGATTGTTAATTGTGAACTGATAACACCATTCAAATATCAATATCAATATGTGCTGGTTATTTCTTCTTTATGCGGGCATGCAGACTTTGCTTTTCAAAAATTCATTACACTCCTCTACATTTTATTATGTCCCGAAGACATAACACTTTGGAAGGCAAAATGAATCTAATAGTGCACTGACGGTAGTCAAGTACACGCACGTAATAATGATCTGTGAAACTTCCAAAATAAATTTCAAATCCAATATTTAAAAGTTTGGATGTTATGGTGAAATCATAACGTCAAAATTTGTTTGCTTAATGCAAATACCCAACAAGCTAATACTTTCACACAATTCGATCAAATTCAATGTATTTAAAATGAATAATCAATTTTTTTATGAATAGTCGATACTTTCATCCATATTTGTCTTATCAAATCAAATAAAAAGTGAGATATGGTGAATAGAAAACATGCCGCTAAGACTCTTAATTGGTCCAGATTTTGTGAGGTCGGATTGTTGAGCAATGGTGGCCATGATAATCAATCGTTCCCATTTCGCGTTGTGTGATACGGGTTGAGGATGAGAATTTGAAAACATTAGGTTGAATTTTAGTGAAATTAAATAAAGTGTCCATGGGTCTAATTGAGTTTATAACATTATTCGAGCCCTTAAAATATAAACGATCTGGATTTTTGAATTTTTAAAATGATGATATTTAAGATTAGTGGCTGATAAATTTAATAGATAAATATTTAATAGAATTTTTAAATTTTGGCGTAAAAGATAGAATCGATCGATAGTGTAATGATTTTTTTATTTATTATGATACTAAAGTGATTAATATTTAATTTTTTAAAATAATTGTAAATATTAAATAAATATGGCAAGTAAAATGTGACAAAAAAAATTTACCTTTCATTATTTTTTTCACAACCATCTTATTAATCTTTCACGCTCATTTTATTTATTCTAATCATTTCTTCCCTGCTCATACAGTCATATTATACGTAGTTAGAGTGCAAATTTTAATTTGAGGAAGATTAGATTGATTGTTTGTGGTTCTGGGATTCAGTGAGAGCCCATAGGGAGCAATAGCTCACTATAAAAGCCTACATGGAGGGCCTTTCTTCCTCGGATGTTTCCTTATCAGTCTTTGAACTGGATGTGAACAGGTTTCATGGGACTGATTGACTAATTTAATTATAAAATAAGAGAATTTTCATATAAAATTTTAATTTTGTTCGGTTTGAATTGGTTCAGTTTAAAAAAATTAAAAATCAAATCAAACAATTAGTGTTATGTTTTTTTAAAATTTGAAATCGTAACCGAACCATTAGCATTTCAAACTGAACCAAACTTTTTAATTCAGTCTAATTTAATTTGGTTCATCGATTTATCAATTTTAATTTACACTTCATAAGGCATAGAATGACTCTTCTACACTGCTTTAATAATCAATGGGTATAGTGCCTTAGATCGAGCTAAGCCATCCACTTATCTACATATTCTTTTATCTGTGTTACAATTTGTGGAATTTAATTATCGTAATAATTGTATGTATGGTCAATCCAAATATATAACAAAATTATACAGTTGGTAGTTTTCTTTTCCTTATTAATATTGAATTTAATATTAATAACTACTTAATTTCATGCTTTTGGAATGTTGGACTTTATAGAAATTCGAGGTTATTACTAACATTTCTTTACTCGACCACGAAATCACGTGGGGGCTCTACCCCAAAAAATATTCATAAGTTAGGATTCGAATTCAATCATTTGCCAATATTAATTACTGTGTCCCAGACCATCATTAGTTTTCTAAACGGCACATATGCACCGCCGCAATAACAACATCCGAATTACTGAAACACCCTCTGATTAATAAAGATGAAGTCCTTTCAAACTTCAAATGGCTAACAACATGTTTGATTTTGACCACCGTTCGCTATTAATTGCAAAACATTCATTGGCATTTTAAATAGGGTAAAGTACAAAATCAGTGTATGTACTATCAATTTTTTGCAAATTGACAAGTATTACTATCTCAATTTGCAATTATCAAGAAATTTTCATTTCGGGTCACTTATGTAATTAAATAATTTTCAATTCTCCCGTCTAAATATTTTATGTAATTGTTAATCAACCCTAATTAACTATATTTATATTTTATGTAATTAATTATATTTCGGGTTAATTAGGGTTGATTTGTAATTACATAAAATATTTAGAGGGGAGAATCAAAAATTATTTAATTACACAAGTGATCCGAAATGAAAATTTCCTGATAATTGTAAATTGGGATAGTAACGTCTGTCAATTTACAAAAGTTGGTAGTACACGCACTGTTTTTGTACTTTTCCCTTTTAACTAATACTGAAACAAATTGTTATTCCTCTTTCCATTGACATTTTAGCTAATTCCCGATTAAATTACTCTTTATAATAATATTAGTAGTATGTGTCTTTTATGTAATGTTTTCTACTTTTTTTTCCTAACAGTTTTGAACATGGATTCATGCAACTCAGTATTTATTAAATATAATTTATATCGTTTTGCGCAAGTAAAGAAAACGACGTCTTTAGATAGCCAAACGACGTAATTTTGACATACAAATCTAAGTCTTATAATAATTTTAATTTTGGAATGTAATTGTGAATTTTGTTTTAGAAAATCAGTCCAATTTTTACTAAATTGTTTGCCAAAGCCTTTCAAATAAATCTTCATCTGCTAATAAAGTGAGACAAATAAGAGAGAATCACTACTTAAAAAATAGATTGATGTTGCTCAAACGTAGTATACTCATTGTATTGCTGAGAATCATTCAAGTGATAATCTTTTCTGGACTTCAACAAATTCATGAATCATCCAAACATACATGTAGACTTCCCAAACTTAAATCCAAGCTGTAACTCTTAGTTCGTAGTAAAAAGTGTAAGTTTCCTATACATGCCAGCATTAAATATGAGTTTCAGTATCAAAATTCTAAAAAAACATAATATTAATATTTATAAATCAAACTAACACACATGACACATCTAACAAAAACACGATTGCATTCCGACCGACAGAAGTTCCGATAGTAAAATAAACTGAATGCTCAAATATTTAGTTTTAGGGAAGAATTATTAAGATTTAAGTTCTTCATTAGTGTCTTTTATAAGTGTCTTTTAATGAATCTTTAGTTAGTGTCTTTTATTAGTATATTGGTAAACAAAATCTCATTGGTTTACTAATAACAAAGTAGTATTATACTAGTGTAAATAAAAATTGATGAATTGAATCAAATTGAATCAAATCAAAGAGTTCGGTTTAGTTTAAAGTGTAAATAATTCATAATTTTTTAAATAATGGATGATTAATAATTTGAATTGAACCGTATATTTCATTATATTTTAGATATATAATAATTTGATGCTCATGCTATACATTCTACGGAGGCAGTGATGCTTTGTTGAAATCTTTCCGAATGGGTTGACTTACCCGGCTTTGTTGAAATAATCGGTGCAGCTCTGTGAGCCGGTGACGGGGAGGGCTGTGCATTGCTGCGTGGTGAAGACGGGTTTGGTGTCGGAGGTTTTTATTGCGACGGGTTTGGTTCGTTTTTACTGCGTATGTTGGTCGGCTGGTGATGGAGAGAAGATGTTTGATGAAATGCCTGTGAGAAACGCGGCCACGTGGAATGCGGTGATAAGTGGGTTGACGCACAGGAGGACGTTTTTAGAAGCTTGTGATGTGTTTAGGAGATGATGAAAGAGGGGTTTGAGCCTGGGGAGGTCACTGCGGTTTCGGTGCTGTCAGCTTGTGGTCATTTGGGTGTGTTGGAACAAGGTCAATGGGTTCATGATTATATTAATCATAAGGCTTTGAGAATGAATGTTTTTGTGGGTGCTGCTCTGATGGATATGCATGCCAAGACTGGTGTTGTCCATGAAGCGGAGAAAGTGTTTAAATGTTTGACTGTGAAGAATGTTTACACCTGGAATATTTTGATTTGGGGTTATGCGATGAATGGACAAGGTGAGGATGCGTTGAGAGCTATGCGCAGGATGGTTTTCAAAGGGTATACGCCTGATTATGTGACCCTTCTAGGGGTATTTTCCGCATGTTCCCACCAAGGTCTTGTGGATGAAGGTCGCTCAATTTTTAAGAACATGCAAGTGGACTTTGGGCTGAGGCCAACTGTGAAGCATTATGCATCCATGGTTGATCTTCTTGGTCGAGTGGTTTTTTGGACGAGGCTCAGAATCTGATTCGCCATTTGGAGGGCTTTTCTCGGTGCTTGTAGGATTCACAAAAATGCTCCATTGACTGAGCTTGCAGCGAAAAAGCTTCTTAAGATAGAGCCAAACAGGGCTGAAAATTATGTGCTATTAGCCAATCTTTTTTCTAGTGCAGAAAGATGGGCTGAGGTTGGAGAAGTCAGGGCTCTGATGGATAGCAGAGGAATCAAAAAACTTCCGGGTTGCAGTTCCATTGAAGTTAACTATGTAGTTTATGATTTCGTTGTGTCAGGAAAATTGGAAACAGTGCACACTGAGATATATAACCTATTAGAAGAAATGAACATGAGGCTGAGAGTGGCTGGATATTTAGTTGACACTGACGTGGTCTCATATGATGTTGAGGAAGAAGAGAAGGAGGTTCTCTTGTTTACCACAGTGAGAAGCTTGCTCTAGCATTTGGTCTTCTCAAATCTCCACCCGATTCAACCTTGAGGATGATAAAGAACTTGAGGGTTTGTCGAGATTGCCATGTATTTTTCAAGTTTGTTTCTTTGGTTTATGATCGAAAGATCACTTTTAGGGATAGGAACCGGTTCCACCATTTTGCCAGAGGTCATTGTTCATGCAAAGATTTCTGGTGATGCAAAAGATAAGTTGACAGTCACTTCTAGTCGCTCCCACACCGCTCTTGTCACTTTGATCAAAGCAAGGGGACATCTTGAGGCTCCTGTCAATCTCCAAATTCATCTGGCTCAAGTCAAATGGCTCTGAATCAGCTTGTGTCAGCCTCAACCCTCCAGATGATTAATTGGTCTGTACAAAAAAAAATAATTTGGCACTTTGACTGATAAGATATCAGTTGTATGGACTATGGACTTCCTCCAGTGAACCAAACATGGGCTTACTGTACTGATTTAACACAACTCCGAACTAAGGAAAGAAAGGTTAACAGAAAGAGAGAGCTGTTAAAGGAAAAGAAGAAAGAGAGGGCCTCACTAAATGATGAAGTTATCCAAAATAAGAACGGAAAAAATCTGGAAAGTGCATTTGAACTCTTTAACCTAGCCAGATCTCTGGGAATAGAGTTTGAAGTATCAGAAGAAGAAATTGTGGGTGTCTTTGAAGGTCTTGTGAGGTGGACGGAGGAATCTAAGTTTGGAAAAGAAAATTCTGCCTCTAAGGGATGAGGAGGCAGATGGCTCTGCAGTGTGGATCATGAGGTAAAGAGAGAACTGTATGGATTGTTGGGAGAGCTTTGTTTAAAATTTGGTTTCCAATGATGTTTGTCAGATTTGGCTTTCCAAAGACCATACACAGTTCAAAGTGGGGATTGTCGATCGAAGCTTATGTTTATGATGCTGTGGGAAGTGGTTAAGAAGGCAATTGCGAGTAAATCTTAGTGAAAGAAGTGTCGTGAAAAGGAGTTTCTGTAATGCAATGCTACTTTAATCTATCCAAAAAATAAAAAATTCTTATTCAAGATCCCAAATCAGTGAACCAAAATGGAGGTAGCTTGGTGCAGCATATGAAAAGAAAATGACTCTTCCATAGACTGTTGAACTGCTAGGTATGGTTGAATTTGAAGAATAAGGCATCTGTATTGATTTTTGTTTGACTGTTGTACTGCTAGGTATGGATGATGATGGTCCCTGATCTCCCGCAAGGTCGGGAAAAACTGGATTACTCATGCTAGCAAGCCGCGTCAAACTGTTATCTTCATTAACCAACTCAAATGAGGAAATATCCACATGGATGGAGGACATTATTCCGGATCTATATGTCAGGACATTCAATAACAATAAGTTTACGGTTGAAATAATTGATGAAGGAGATGGTGACCCTTCCACCTGTGGCCTATCATAGAATGCGAAAAGATCTCGCAACGGATGAATGACTTGACTTGCTGTAACCAGCTCCATTAATTTATCTTGCATTTGAAATTGGCATTCATGTAAGCCTGAGAAACCAACTACAAGTGCAGCAGCCAGTACGAATCCGTTAAGGATAATCGATTTTAACTCTGATGTGAAACGTGTATATACTCCTTTTTTGGCTAAATGTTTTCAGGCTTTTAGTTTACTGCTATTCTCATCTGGTCTACTGATTAATTATGGCTCTGATCTTGTAAGTCATTTGTATTTGTATGTTGCTTTTTTCTTTGATTTGTGTATAAGTAACCCTTTACTTGGAGTTCAAATATTTGTGTGTTTCATATGAGTTACCGGAATGGAGTAACTGTTATTGATATCCTGGTTTTCTCTTTGTATGAGTTGTATGGATTAATCTATGTGTATCGCTAATTTCATGAGCACTTTACAACTAACATGGTGGACTACATGGTGGACTACAGCTAACATTAAGCAGTGAATCAGTGTGTAATCTACCTTTTCGGTTCCCTTTCTTGCTGTCTAACCCGTGTGGGCTATACAGACTCTGTTGCTTCATTCACCTATTCATTCTTGTATCAGGTTGGAACTGTGGACGGTTTGAGAGGTTCACGTATTCCTCCTGGGAGTCTGGGACTCAACCTGGAGGCATATTGAAACTGCTAAATCTTGGGGTTCTAGACATGAATAAGCCATCAGTTTCGGTGCTTATCATTTTGTCGGCCAGGTTCTAATTCCTAAAGACATCAGGTTTCAGTCTTTCATTTCCAGCAGATACTGAGCTTATAATCTCTTCCAAAGTACTTTCGTGAGCAAATCAAAATTTAGATGTGATTCAAGAGACTTTGAATTTGATATAGTTGAGTTGACTGTGTGGTGAAGCATGCTCAAAAATCTACTGCTATTTGTATATATACCGTGTAGTATAGAACTAATATTTACAATTTTACATATTAATGAACAATATAATCTAAGCGTCCGGAAGCTGAGCCTCTGACACCGGATGAAGTCGCATTTTCTTTCGGATTTTGACACAGTACAAACACAGTGTCACTGCCAAGAGTAAGATCATGCAGCACGCGAAGTAGACGATGACCAAAAGACACCTGCTAAACTGCTGGCCACAGCCATCCCCGTAAAATTTTTTTTCCAAATAAATCTTCATCTGCTCATAATTTAAGACAAATACGTGAGAAAATCACTATTGATTTTACTCAGTTTTGAGTGAACAAAAACTAACAGTAACATAAAATATGCACGCCACCAAATCACAAACTTTAATAATTCATATACTATCGTCCAAACAAACTACATAGAAAGCATTTTAAACGAAGTAACACATCGTCAACCAACTTCGAAATCGAACTGCTTACAGCCAGTTCGAAACACAAGCATCTAGCAAAACACATTGCAATCCAATGAAGGTGATATCCTAATTAGTTCGTCGAGTTTTCAAATATAAAGTGCACTTTCATCACTAACATGTGAGAAAATATCCTTTTCAATGAAGCTTACTAAACTATCGTTCAATAGTTGATCACATTTTACAGGGATCCTAATTTTGTCTAAAATAAAAACTAAACAATCATTTAACACCTTAGTAGAATCACAATGTGCTCAACAACAAATCAATAGAGATCCCACAGCCAGTATATTCAATGCTACAAAATCAACAGAATTACTCTCCATGCCACTCAGGTGTTCAACAGTTCAAGACTTGAAGGTCAATACGCCATAAGTACAATAGAAGATAGAAAACAGAAATAGCAGTCAATTTCATATGTCACAAATTGAAATTGACAGTAGAAATCAGAAGCATAGTTCAATACCTAAATTAACAATAAAAGAGCGAAACTGCAGTCTGAAGCCAATTTCATGCACAAATTGATAATAGAAGACAGAAGAATACACAAAGATAAAAGTTATCAAAAACTGACCTGGGCGGAATCGGGTAGAAGAAGCCGAGCTGTGCGTTTCTGGCCGAGAAGCGAAGAAGAGAGGCAGCCGTGTCGGCCGTTGGACAAGAAGGGAAGATAAAAAGCAATCGCTGGTTCAATCGCTCAAATCTACGCTGCTGCGTTAGCACTGGTGGCGTGCGAGGCGTGGCAGTGACCGCGCGGAGGACCAGAGGTGGCGTGGCTAGAGCAGCTATCGCTAGGGTTTTCTGTGTGTGGTGGACTGGTGGCCGCACGCAGCAGTGAGGAGGCTGAATCAGAACGGCGCACGGCTCCGACCGTCGAAGAACAGTGGAATTGGGAAAGAGATTTGATTGTTATTTTTTAATATTTGTTATCTTTTTAATACCAAATTAGCAGGTTACAGTTTAATATTTACAATTTATTTTAGTGTATTATCGACTAAATTGAGTTTTATTAAGTAATTTGAATTATGCTGAGATAATTTTATTTATATTGAAATAATTTTAACTTGGTGAGTGTACAAAAATTTTCATTGGGGTACAAAATTTTTAATTTGGGCATACAAATAATATAAAATTAATATTTTTATATGAATTAAAGAGTATTTAGATTGGATTTGAGCGGGCAGTTGTCCCCACTGTGCACCTAGACCACCCCTGATTCGTACTGTATTTCAGACATACTTAGTGCTTAAATGTATAATTAGAAATAATTTGTACGTAGTCTTATGGAAACTCACTACTATGTTGTGTGATTTTCAAAATTAAATTCTTCACTTTAATATCAAATTTTCATTTGTTTCCAAAAAGTTAAATTAAATTAAATTTAGACTGTTTCATCTTTTTTAAGTGACGCACAAATTAAAAGCACAAATTTTTTTGTAAAAATAGAAATATAAAAATGCTTTTTAAAAGTGTTGTTAAATAGAAGTATCGTTAAAATTATCATTATTAATAGCAGATTTTATTACATTAATTGGACCGTCAGTCAATTAATTGATTAAACTGATAAATCATAAATTGAATGTTTTATTGATTTGACATCTGATTTGATTTTTATAACCATGGTACACAAAGAGAGAAAGTGACCATGAAAGCGAAGACGGTTTCGTCCTGTGATGGAGAAAATCATCGGGAGTGAAAATGAGAAGAAAGTTCTGAGACAGGGTTAATTTTTTATGGACTAAAAACAGGTAATCCGAAGCTAAAAAATTATTAAAAATGATATAATTATAATTTCTAAGCATCATATGCCCATGTGTCACTATTTCATTGGTATTTGCCATTTAAAACCATCTCAAACCACCTGACTTTATGTACCATGAGATAAAAATTCATTTTTTCTTATAATTATGTCCTTCTCTAATTATTTATTTACAATTACGAAACTGTCTGTTCTAGTCACAATTCACATAAAGGAGTTAGGAGTATAAACAGTGGAATTTGTGTATAAATATATTTTTTATAAATTGTGGATCAGTTAACCAGAAATATATCATAATTTTTTTTATTGATTCACATATAGAAGTAAGTATTTGATTAATTAATAAACAAACAATCACCAAATTTTGTAATCTTTTATCAAATCTCATAAAAATATTACGATCAAATATATCAATGAAATCAACTATTGCTCAATAAAATTCATTTTTACTGCATATCATCATAGGGGAAAAATCAAAAAGAGATCCTGAACTACCACCACTTACCCAATTGCAGTCAAAATTACTATGATTTTCAAAAAGGGTACTATGAAAAAAAATTAAATTGATTTTCAGAAATAAAATTTACCATTACATTACTAAACTAATCTCATTATAAGACTTAGATTTGTCTGCGAAAATTACATTGTTTGAATTATCAAAATACGTCATTTACTTTATGTGCGCAAAACAATATAATTTATTTTACGCATATATTGATTCATATGTGCTGCTATCTACAATCTGTAGTACTATTTACATACTATAATATCTAGTACAATACTAATATTTACATATTAAAGAATAATATAATCTAAGCGTTCGGAAGCTGAGCCTTTGACACTGGATGAGCTCGCCTTTTCTTTCGGATTTTGACACAACACAGACAATGTTGCTGTCAAGAGTAGGATCATGAGGCACGCAAAGTAGACGATAACAGAAAGACATTTGTTAAGCTGTTGGCCACAGCCTTTCCCATAAAACTTTTTTTCCAAGTAAATCTTCATCTGCTGATAATTTAAGACAAATGTGAGAGAATCACTACTTACTCATTTTTGAATGAACAAAAACTAACAGTAACATAAAAAGCACATAGTCAACCAGTTTGGAAATCGAACTGCTTACTTATTCTCTCAAACAAAAAAAACAAACCCAGCAAACTCGAAACAGAAGCATCTAGTAAAACAAATTGCAATCCAACCAACAGAAGCAAGCAACAATCTCGTTTGACAACACAAAAACAATGAACAGTTTCAAAGTTGTGGTGTTTAACAAAAATCAAGTAGTAGTGAAAAGTACCTCAACGGTGTTTAGTTTAATAACACTAGAAGAAAACAAATGCTCAGTCGTCAAATAATCAATCTGGCGTGTTTACATGGCAATTCCATTTGAAAAGAAGAGAATATGAAAAACGTTAGAATTGATGAGTACCTGATCAAGAGACCGATCGGAAGCAGATGTGATAAACTCTGGGTTTGGAAAAGAGGCGAGAAAGTAAGAGAATGAAGAGTTATTTGCTCTATATGGAATGAGACCCAGCACAAAGGGTTTGATTTGTAAAATCAAGTAAAACTCCGAGGGTAAAATCAGGTAATCCGAAGCTAAAAGCAGCTTCATTAAAAATGCTTTTCACTTAATTTTTGAGCATTATTCCACCTATTTGACTCGCATTTGACATTTGAAATGATCTGATTTGATAGTCAGGCAGTTTCTCTGAGTTATTTCATCAAACACCTTCCAATCACCTAGCCGCCGACACGCCTTTCCAATTTCGACGTCTACCGCTCTGACAGTCTCACCCTGGAGCCAAAGTTATACATTTGAACGCCCAGCATAATGACCCGATTTCTCTCTACATCGACGCTTATGGAACCGGGTTTGAAAGCTTGATTCTTTATGTCTCATGCGGTTGTTTATGTTGTTTAGAATTAGTGACTAGTTTGAGGCTCTGGCGTTCACGTCGAGATTGAATTATGCCAGTGTTTATTTTGTGGGGTTGGTCAAAATGTGTTATGGGAGTGTTAGTTGAATGAAGTTGCTGATTGTGATTTGTGTTATGGTTGATGCTGAATCTGAATCTTACAGTGCGATAGAATTGGAAGATTTTATGGAAAGACATGGTGAGGACCTTGTTTGCAATCATCACGCCTATAAAGAACTCGTATAGCTAATAGCCTAAGACGGTTGAGGGTCGTGTGACGTGGGTGTTGGAAATAATTGTACTAACATGCTGGTTCGATTAGCTGCATAAATCAATAAAATATTGAAAAGAGTCCGAGAGCGAAGCATGTTGCTTCTTTTACCGAATCACTACCATAGGTAGTTAGCCTTAGAGGAAATCAGCCCCGCCAAGGTGCAGACCGGGATGCTTGCTGGATCCTCCCAGGATAAGACGGTAACCAGTCATTCCGCCTTGCACCGCCAGATAAGACCGCCACGAGAAAGCTTCTTACAGTAGCTAACCTGCTGATTTGTGGAGGTAGGAGAAGAACACTGTAGTTAACAGCAGAAATCATTTCTGCACTACAGTAGAGAGAGAGAGAGGAGGATTTCGGTGTATTGAACAAATGAGGAGGACTCCTCTATTTATAGCAGGGACCTCCTCGGGCAGTTGTTGCAGTTGCAGAAGTGAGGGTCAGGTGGCCTGCGCATGCACTGCCCATCACTCCACGCACAGGGGCGCAACTTCTTGGAACTGCCTGAAACTGCCGGAACCGCCGGAACTGCTGGTCTCCACTTCTCCATCTCTTGTTGACTGAGCAAAAATGGAAACAAGCTGAGTAGTGGGCTGAAGCAAAAATAAAACGGGTCTGTCTCTAAAAAGAATAGGCTCAGCCCACGCCAGCACCGCGCACGCGACCCGCGCCCAGCCCGTCCGGCGGCGGTGGTGCGCGAGTGTGGTTCCCTGCTACTCCCTCACATTCCTTTTAACATAGTCCAATTAAGTAACTATGTATAAGATAATTAAAATATCCTTTCCTACTCGATATGTGATACAAGGATATTTAATGAGCTTCCTAATTCATTATCTATGGATTTTACCAAAGATAATAATCATGCTCATTTATTATCTTTTCCTATATGTAACAATTCCCCACAAATCCGTCGATAATGATCTTGCAGGTATCCGTGCCTTGTCTTCGACAAAGGTACCTTTCGGGTTTGAACCTCATCTAGTTAATTAGCTCACCCCCCCACATGGACCAGATAGAATATTTCACCTTGACTCTGAGCCATTTATTGTGAGGGAGTTTACTAAGAACAGCAAGACAGGAGTTGAAGAAGCAATCTTTAGGTTGGACAATTTATGGCCATGTGTCCCGATCCTGTATGATGGATGCGTTCAAGGAGGAATCCTCTCCTCCAACTGTAACCTCTCAGTAACATCCACTAGCTGGGCGTCTCTAGAGATGCACTGCTAACATCTCGTCTTTTGACCCGACCCCATTCAGAGTACATAACTCTTACTAATTTTTGTAGTTATTTTAGCATCTCTCAGTTCATAGGGATAGACACTAACGTTTCTTGTTCAAGAACATTTAATGTATATGTATGTTAAATGCCCAAGCCACTCGACAGCTTGTTGTTACCACATTGAACCAACCTCGCGGGATCTCCGCTCGTGTTGGTTGGGTTGCTGCAGTAGGTGACTTATTCCCAGATTCTCAGTCCCATCCCTAACCTGAGTTTGAGGACTTGTTTTAACTCAAGTCCTTTCGTCAGGGGATCTGCCACATTGTCTTTGGATCCAATAAAGTCAATGGTAAGGATCCCTTCAGACACTAATTCCCGTATAAACTTAAGTCTAAGTTGGATGTGTCTCTTACTTTTCTCATTGTACTTGATATTACTTATCTTTGTAATTGTTGTTTGATTGTCACAATGTACAGAGATAGGTGGGGAATTGGTTTGCTAGTGAATGGTATATCTGACATGAGTCCATATAACCATTCAGCTTCCATTCCAGTAGTATCCAAAGCACACAACTCGGCTTCAAAAGTAGAGCGAGTTATCAAAGTCTGTTTACTAGACTTCCAGGCTATGGCGCCTCCAGCTAGAGTAAATACATACCCTGTACATCCATTAGAACCAGAGTTTATAACTATCCAACTAGCATCACTATATCCTTCTAGCAAATCAGGATATCTTTCGTAATGTAGTTCAAAGGAAACAGTTCTTTTTAGGTATCTCATTACCCTATCCAGTGCATCCCAATGACTCTTGTCAGGACAACTTGTGTATCTAGCTAGTTTTGAGACCGTAAATGATATATCTAGTCTCGTACCATTAGTTAGATAATGCAAACTCCCTATAATTTGAGAGTATCTCAATTGTGACACGGGTTTTCCAGTTTTGTTCTTAGATAATGAAACCTTTTGATTATATGGGGTTCTTGCAGCTTTAGTATTTTGATAACCATACTCTCCAGGAGCTACAAATCCCTCTGGCTGATCCATATAAATTTCTTCTTCTAAATTTCCATGAAGAAAAGCAGTTTTCACATCCATTTGATGGATAATGAATCCTCGAATGGTAGCCAGTGCTATAAGCACTCGGATTGTAGTTAGTCTGGCAACGGGTGAATAGGTATCAAAATAATCTATTCCTTCCCTTTGTTTGAATCCTTTAGCCACTAGTCTGGCTTTGTACTTATCAACGGATCCATCCGACTTGAATTTTCTTTTAAAAATCCATTTACATCCAATAGTGTTGCACCCAGGAGGGAGATTTACCAATTCTCATGTCCCATTAGAGACAATGGGTTCCATCTTACTTTTAATTGCGCTCTTCCAATGCTTGGCTTCAGAAAAAGACATAGCTTGTTGGAAATTCATTGGATCATCCTCAACATTGAAGGTGATAAAATCACTTCCAAAGTCTTTGATAGTCCTAGCGCGTTTACTTCGCCTGAGCTCATCAATCTCCATTAGAAGAATTGAAATCAATTGGATTTGCCCCCACGTTTGATATCCTTTCCACATGATCAAGAATTGATTCATGCGAAATATCAATGTCGGGTCCCTTGGAGTGTTGTGATATTCCCGTTTTCATGGGAAATTCATTCTCAAAGAATGTAGCATCACGATACTCCACAATCGTGTTTACGTCTATACCAGGAATTTCAGATTTAATAATCAGAAATCTCATGGCATAGCTTGTCTCCACATACCCTAAAAAGATAGTGTCAACAGTTTTAGGCCCAAGTTTCTTATGTTTATGGTCGGGTACCATAACTTTAGCAAGACACCTCCCCACACGAAAGTATTTCAGGGTTGGCTGTTTCCCAGTTAACATCTCGTATGGAGTGCGATCCTTATATGTTTAGATGGAAGTCTATTCATAATATGGCAAGCCGTATTCAAAGCTTCACCCCATAAGTATTTTGGCAATCCAGATGTTAACAACAATCTGTTAATCACATTCTTAAAGGTTCTATTTTTCCGTTCTGCTACCCCATTAGATTGAGGTGAATACAGAGGTATTTCTTCATGAATAATGTCATTAGATTGACAATATTCAACAAACAAACTGGAAAAAATATTCTCCTCCTCTATCAGACCTTAGGCGTTTAAGTTTTCTACCAGTTTGATTTTTAATTTAAATTTTGAAAATTATAAACTTATCTAAGGCCTCATCTTTGTTTGTAAACAAATATGCATAGCAATACTTGCTGTAGTCCTCAATAAATGTAATGAAGTATCTTTTATGATCCCTCGTTAATACTCCATTAAATTCACAAATGTCTGTATGTACTAAGTCTAAGATTTCAGAATCCCTATTAACTGAATGATAGGGTTTCTTTCTTGACTTAGCTTCAATACATATCTGACATTTTGACTTCTTATAAATGGTGCATTTACGGATCAAGTTTAGATTCATCATTCATTTTATTAATTCATATTTAATATGTCCTAATCTACTATGCCACATACATGCATTTTCTAAGATATTAGCAACAGGACAAGTAATAGAACATAAATCAAAATACTAGCATTAGTGATAGATAGATGATCAGCTCTTAACTTAAATAGCCCGTCGGATAGATATCCTTTGGCTATAAAAGTGTTGTCCAAAAGGATTACAACCTTACAATTCTTAAAGCAGAATTCATAACCTAGTCTAACTATTATAGAACAGCTAATGATGTTTCTTCGGATTGCCAGCATATGATGCACACCTTCCAGTAGCATTGTACTTCCAGTTGGAAACTGCAACTTGATAGTTCCAATTCCCAGCACTTGTGCATCACTGGCATCCCCCATCTTCACTATTCTCACATCGACAGGCTGATAAGACACAAAGAGAATTTTGTCAGCACAGATATGTACATTAGCTCTAGTGTCAACCAACTACTCAAGGGGTTCATATATGGTTAGAACTTTAGGTATTAAGGTTATATACCTGTTCAGGCTTGGAATGATCCCTTGAGCAGTGACTGCTCTTCCAGATCCTCCACTCACCATGTTTGCATGCAGAGTGTTGCTTCCAGGTTTGATTGTCTTTTTAGGACAGTCACGCCTGAAATGACCTGTTTGGTCACACTCCCAACATGGCTTTTTGCCAGCCTTAACTGGCCTAACAACCTGCTTTTTGGTAATCTTTTTGGATGCTGGATTCATCTTCCCCCTATTGTTTTGTCTTTTCTCGGCCACTGCAAGGTTGGCCCTAGCTTCCACTGGTAGGCTTTGATGCTGCTTCCTATGCTGCTCCTCCATAGTCACTGAAATCATCAGTTGGTTCATTGAAAGTTGACCCGTCTGATGTTTCAGTTGGAGGCCGAAGTTCGACCAAGATCAGAGAAACGTTTCAATGATTGACGTAACTCTGAATTCCCGAGTCATTCCAGCTTCTGTCAACTCATGAAAGATGTGGTTCACCTCTTGGACTTGTTCGGTGACTGGCTTGCCGTTGACCATCCGATAATTTATGTATCGAGATACAATGTATTTCTCGAGACACATGTTATCGGTGTTGTATTTCAAGTTCAAGTCATCCCATACACTTTTGGCCGTTTGGTGATCGACGTTGAACACGTCATACAACTCATCTGTTAGTGATGCCACAATGGCGCACTTAGCCCACATGTCATTTTCCTTGAAGAAAGCCATTTCGACTTCCTTAGGATCAGACTCAGTGGGTTTCGGTGGTTCTGTCACCACCACCAAATACAGGCTCCTAGTACAAAGCACATCTTTATACTGCTTGACCACCGTTTGAAGTTGCGGCTTGAAAACTATTCAGAAAGGCCTGTCAGGTCGATCCTAGAGGCATAAAGCCCTCCAGTTGTTGCAGCTTTCATGCCGGCAGCTTGTAGTCCAGCTGTGACATTAGCATGAGCTACATTAGCTGCAACTCGGGCAGCAGCAACTTTAACAGCGGTTTTGGCTGCAGCGGTTACAGCAGCCATTCTAGTAGCATCAGTGGATGATCCAGAGTCAATGGAAGCCATTACTGTAACACATACAAGAGCAGCAGTTAATAACCATATGATTTCCTCTAAGATTGTTGGAAATAATTGTACTAACATGCTGGTTCAATTAACTGCATAAATCAATAAAATACTGAAAAGAGTCAGAGAGCGAAGCATGTTGCTTCTTTTACCGAATCACTACTGTAGGTAGTTAGCCATAGAGAAAATCAGCCCGCTAAGGTGCAGACCGGGATGCTTGCTGGATCCTCCCAGGATAAGACGGTAACCAGTCTTTCCGCCTTGCACCACCAGATAAGACCGCCATGAAAGCTTTTTATAGTAGCTGACTTGCTAATTTGTGGAGGCACGAGAAGAACATTGTAGTTAACAACAGAAATCGTTTCTGCACTACAGTAGAGAGAGAGAGGAGAGGATTTCGGTGTATTGAACAAATGAGGAGGACTCCTCTATTTATAGCAGGGACCTCCTCGGGCAGTTGTTGTAGTTGCAGAAGTGAGGGACAGGTGACCCGCGCATGCACTGCCCATCACTCCACGCACAGGGGCACAACTCCCTGGAACTGCCTGAAACCACCGAAACTGTTAGAACCGCTGGTCTCCACTTCTCCATCTCTCGTTGACTGAGCAAATATGGAAGCAGGCTGAGTATTGGGCTGAAGCAAAAATAAAACGGGTCTGTCTCTAAGAAGACTAAGCTCAGCCCACGCCGGCACCGCGACCCGCGCCCGGCCGGCAGCGGTGGTGCGCGCGTGTGGTTCCCTGCTACTCCCTCACATTCTTTTTAATATAGTCCAATTAAGTAACTATATATAAGCTAATTAAAATATCATTTCCTACTCGATATGGGATACAAAGATATTTAATGAGCTTCCTAATTCATTATCTATGAATTTTACCAAAGATAATAATCATGCTTATTTATTATCTTTTCCTATATGTAACCGTGGGTGTGGTTACTGGTGCCGGGCTTCCTTGGATCGTCATGGCTGTAGCTTGTCCGGGTATGTTATAGTAGCTTCTCAGTTATGCAGCATGGTGATGGCAGAAGTTGTTTATCTTGTGTAGTCTTTTTGCTGTTTTCCAGACTTTAATGTGATGCTAATGGTATCCATGTTCAAGTGTTGTGTTCTCTTGGAGCATGCTGTTGAGGTCACTAGTATAACCAGTGAAGAAGTGGTGAGAGGACGAGCAGAGGACTATGAGGCTTTCTGTAGCCAGGCATGGTATTTTGCATATGATTTGCTTGCTTGGATATGTCCTCTTACTACATAGGTTTCTAACGGAACTTTTATGTTCTGTTTGTTAAGATTGTTTTTTTCCTGGGTAGTCAGACTCTCTTTGCTGGAATAATGCAATTTATGGTTATGGTCTTCAGCTCCTACTTAATCTCGCCACAAATGGTTCCGCATACATGGAAAGGAAAATTTATCTTTGCCCATTCTATTCACCTTGTTGTATTTTGTTGGAAGGGGTAGTTTATAGTTCAAATTTTCTAGGAGAGCATGTGTAGGTTTTTGTATGGATTTGTTGAATTTTGTCACCAGTGACCCGATTGTAATACATATGACATTCTAAATCTTTTTATAGGACAGAATATGAAACAAAACCAAAATTACAGAGAGTTCTTTGATGTTGCAGTAGCTAGGGCAGTCGCAAAAATGAGTTGTTGTTTAGTTCGTTTTCTTTTAGCAGAATATTGTCTTCCTTTTGTTCGGCTTGGTTGTTTGTTCGTTGTTGTGGAGGGTCATGATCCTAAGGTCTGCAAATATTTCTGATACTGATTAGTTTATTAGACAACCATAAATAATTGATTTTTGCGGACTCCCAAGTAATTGGTACCTGACTTCCAATAGGCATAGTGGATTATGATTAGTGCAAAGGGAAAAGACATAATTAACTGGACAGAATCTGGACGATTCACAGGCATTAGAAGCCATGGGTATACATTTTCGTAACCATCTTTTTACTCACAAAGTAGTGTTGAACTTAACATCTTGGACGATTCACGAGCATCCGAAGCCCCACATCTATTCTGACCTGAATTGTATTTTGATCTTTATCCCTGAGTCAGGATAAAAACAATGACCTTTTTTTAAATAAAAAATTTTGGATTACCACCAGGTGTGGACATTTGTGAGTTGTAAATATGACACTGGTGGTTCTTTTCTATGGCAGCCTTTTAGAGCTTCATATTGATAACCATATTATAGTAGTAGATCAAAGTTGAAAACATTTCCAGAAGGATGATTGCTACTAAGCAATTTTTGATAGAAAGAAATTACAAGTACATAACGAGGAGTGCAGATAATGGGTGCATCCATGGTGAAATTATGCTAAGGTTTCAGTTATCTTATAAAACTGCATTCGGCGCTATATCTGTTCAAATATACTAAATCTCGTCATGCGACAAAGCGTTGGAGAATATTTGTAGCAGACTATCACTAGATCTCCTCATGCGACTAAGCGGTGTGGTGCCTTGTCAAAATACAAAAAAATGTGGGACATCATGCGTTGGGCGTCTTTACCCAAGCAGCCATGGATTCGTGGCAGTGTGACATTTGCCATCCTAAGACTCGAAGGAGATTTGAGGCAACTGCTGAAGTAACAATTCCCAGGCTAAACGAAATAAAATTCAGCAGGGAAGATTTAATGGGTTTTTGTGCAGAGGTGAAAGGCCTATTGAGGGCTTCAAAAGCTATCCCCGTCCGTCACAAAGCCTCAAATGCAATATAGTCCGGAAATGGAGCAGCTAGAAAGTGCTTGTGGCCCTCCAACAATCAATACAATGATGGCTGCACACACACCATGGGCTTAATAATTCTGTGATCAATAAATCCTACCCAAATCCATCGCCCGCAGTTGAGGGTCAATGCTCTTTGGTCCAGGGCTCGATGCACAACTTGCCAGTTTGTGGCTTCCCGAATGCTCACCTGGTGAGATTGTTTAACTCCCAACAGCAAAGCCATCCACAAACTTCTCAGCGCAACCAGGCTCTTCACCAGGCGCATGTTTAAGCATTTGCTGCAGGAGATGTCTGACAATGGGAGATTCAGCTCCGTCAGGCCAGAATGAAAACAACACGAGCAATGCATGCTGGAAGAAACAAAGTGGAGTTTCACAACAAGCGCATCCAACGGGATGTGCAACTGCAAGAGCTAGAGCTACCACCAGTGCATCTGCCAGGACTCCTCCAAATCCTACATCTAGCATTAGCAACAGCCAAAAAGCTACACCCGTAAACAGCAGCTCTAATGCCGGTGGAGTTGAAAGTGAGTTATCTACCAAAAAACCAATCACATTAACAATGGCAGAAGTTTATTACATAAGAGTCAAAGCTAAACTAAAAAAGTAAGAAAAATGATGACATGCACGATTGAGATAATTACGAAAACAAAGTAGACAACGGGCAAATGATCGACTACCCTCAATAAAATCAATAGGGACAAATGAACTGCCATGAAACAAGTAGAAATTTGCAAGTAGACAAACATCTTTGAGCTGTGTGAAGATATAAGGGCATTTGAAACTTAAAATTAAACTAAAACTTACATACTAAATAAAAACGTACATATATAATCATCATCGCATAGTCAACAAAACGACGCTCGCAGCAAAGTGCTGAGCAGCACCGGATCCGAATCCGTTTGGATGAGACAAACTTTGAAATTAGATCCTACATTAAACAATAGTTTTCATTTTGGATAAAACCCAATAGGAAATAATAAGAAAATTGACACTGACCGATTTGAGGGTGAAAAAAAAATGTTTTTCAGTTTATGAGGAATTTTGAAATACAAAAAATAATAATAAAATTACTAAAATAACCCTACATATAAAATTGAAAATTTAGAAATATAAAGGAGATAAGAGTTGAACCGTCATTTGACGAGGAATTTCACTTTTCTTTCAAATCTACCCAAATCGGGTGAAAATTAAAGATAGTGTTTTATTCCTCCAAATCCTTCCAACCTCCTCCTTATAAAAAAATTCAGAAATACCTTTTTCATTCTATTTACTCTCATTCTCTTATTAAAACTGACTCAGAAATAGTGTGTTGTGTGGATACGGTTACAAACATTGAGGGGGGAATTTGTGTCACCATAAATGACAAACTTGAAGAATGTCTCAACATACTTTGATTGTGTCCAGATTCTCGTTAAATATTGATGGTTATTGTGGAGACTTTGTCGGAGCAATGAGTAGTTCAAAAGGTGCTACAATCATTGCTAGCAAAGTCGAAATATGTTGTACTGTTATCAAAGATTTCAAAAACGTCGATGAATAATGTATTGAGTTTTTTGGGTATACATAAATAATGATTGAAAATAAGAGAATGCTGCTCAAGAAGCTAGAATCAGGTGTTGCAAAGCTAAGTCGAAATTGAAAACCATAGAGGTCGTTGTGGAGGCCGAGGCCGTAAGGAAGACTGGGAATAGGCCAAAGTTATAACACTAGATAAATCAGGCTAGTAGAAGTAATTCTCAAAGATCACGAGATGTGGTTATACTGGAGGACGTGACACCAACAAGTTCACAATAAAGTGTTGCTAGTGTCGGATATTGACACCACAAATCCGAATGTGAAGTAAAATTAGATAATAAGCAAGCGGAGCAGACGGGTGCTACCGAAGTGCACCAAAATATGATTATAATGAGTAAGACCATTGAAAATTGAGGAGATTATTTTGATATGTGGTACTTCGACTTGTAACAAATAGCAAAGTGAGCTTGGGGAACAAATTGAAGATTCAAATAATGAGAAAATGTTATATTTGGATCAAAACAAAGACGGTAATTATATAACTATTACTTATGTATCTTATGTACCAGACTTATGTTAATTAGAATCTACTAAGTAAGGAAACTATCGGAGAAAGGTTGTACCATCTCTATCCAAGATGGAGCCTCTATGATTGAAGACAAAGATTAGAGAGTCCAAATGATGAAGAACCTGATGTTTCCATGAATTCTTGAGAAAGAATTTATGATTAACTTCCAAATGATGGTGACTAAATTAATAGGTGTTTGTGGTACTTGAGATATGGTCATTTGGCCAAGTAATTCATTAAGAAGATATGCAACGCTTTTAATCCGAAAGTGTCATATAAATTAGTTTACACTTTATGCTACGTTTTAAAGTTAAAAGTGTCATATATTTTTCTTGGAGCGCATCATTTGCATAATATTATGTCATGCCAGATATGGATAAACTGCCCTCCAAATCAAAAGTTTATGTCATGTAAAATTTATCATCTCACTTAAACCTCATACATAGAGCTTCAATGAACATGTGTCCTCAGAGTATTTGACAAGAGTGAATACAAGAGCATACAGATATGGATGAATCTAGTGAGGATATGTAAGGTGATCGCTTTAAATGATGGATAATTCCAAGTGGAAGAAGTTTGATTTTAAACATTTCTTTAAATTTTCATTTAATTTTCTTTTTCATTAATTCTTTTAAATTCAGACAGAAAATTATCTCATTAATTCTTAAATTTAGACAGAAAATTATCCTTATTTTTCTTCTCATTCCCTTTTTCTCCAACATTGATTACACCAAACAATCCCTAAAAGTATAATTTTCACAAAAAGTGTTATTTTTTTTATGTAAATTACATAACGCCTTGTTAATAACGCTCGACTTGATAATGAATGGTCCTCATTAGATATGTGTGTTCGAGATTTCGCTCAAAACAAATTTATCGGATACTAAGAAAAATTGGCTGGATTTTTTGAAATTTTTGCATTTGAAACTATTGTGATGAAACAGAATGTAATATCTTGGGGGAAAGTTGGATTGATTTTTTTAATTTTTTTTGCATTTGATGAAAATGGTTGTGATGAAACAAGATGGGATATCCTATGAAGGATAAAATATAAACTCAAAAGAAGACGTTTGGAAATGAATATTTATGTTTGATGTAAATAATTTTTTTTATGATAAAAGGCAATTTAGATGTCATTTGAAGAGATGCTGTATCATTATTATTATTAAAATCAGATTAAAAATTGTTTAGACTCTGAGCGGTTTGTGAACGTAGCCGATCAAAGTCTGTTAGATTACAAACTAGTCAAATATGAACAAATTTTTTAGACTATTTAATAAATAAGCGATATAATATAATAAAATAAAAATATGATCAAAATAAAGTGTGATGAACTCATGGATATTCACTGCATAAAATATGTCAGTATATTGTTTTATAAGAATAATGAGTCTAACCTTCATTTTAAAAGTCAAAGTACTAATAATACACTACCAGATTTTAAATTTTTTGCGGATCAATTTTCACCGTAAAAGATCCGAGAAAGACCCGAAAAAGTATATTTTTCGGGCCTAAATTTGACACACGAAAACTGTCCTCAAATAAGCCCGAAAAATAAATTTTCGGTTTTGTTATCGGATTTTTTTCGGGTCTCCGGGGACGGGATTAAAATACCATAAAATAGACTTGTTTCGGACAACATTTTTCGGACCATTTGAGGAGATATAGGGGACCAGATTTTGAGGGTCATTTGAGGGTCCTTTAAGGGTCATTTGAGGGTCATTTTTTCAGATTTTCGGATATAGGGAAAAATGATCCGAAAACAAACCGAGATAAATAAAAATTATCTATTAGCAAAACCAATACTAACCGAAAAAGAACCGAAAATGGTCCAAAAACAAACCGAGATAAATAAAAATTATTTATTAGCAAAACCAATACTAACCGGAAAAGAACCGAAAATGGTCCGAAATTTGTGATCAGATCCGAAAATAACCCGAAAAAAACCCGAAGTGTTTCCCCCGACGTTAGCCCACAACCGGTCCGAAAATAAAAAACATAAAAATTCCCGACACCGGTCCGAAAATATTTCTGTAATGATCCGAAAAATTTCGTCAACCCGTTACACATCCTAAGAGCATCCGAAAAGCGTCCGAAATTTTGTTTCGGGCCATTTCCCACCCGATAATACTAATCCGCAAAACTTTTAGAATCTGGTGGTGATAATATACGATGAGAGTCCACATTTTATCAAAATTGAATTTTGTGTGTGGTTAGTTTCTGTTTGGACCTCGTTTTTAGGTAAATTTTAAAATGATTTAATTTGTCAAACAAACTATTTCAAATGAAGATTTTATAGTTCTGATGAATTTGTTGTTTAAAACAGTTATTTTTCTTATGAAATCCGTAATCTTCTCGGAAATGAGGCTATTTTTAAAGGATAAAAAATAAAAACATCCCCCAAACTACCATCTAAAAGCAAATCCAGTATGGAATTATTTTTATTTTCAATTTCAGTACCGAAGTATCTAATTGTAATAAAATATTTTAAAAATAACACCCCAAATTTCTTTAAATTTGAAAACAACACCCTGGGCTGGAAGATCTGCGCGGGTAGGGTTTGATGGTGGTGGAGGCAGCTGCGGTGGTGGCTGCGGTGGTGGTGGCGTCATCTCAAAGGCAGACCATCCTCCAGCCAGCGTCATCTCCTCCAGCATCCGTCGAGCTTCTTGAACTTTGATTTCCTTTTGATGGAATAAGAAGGTCCCGCGTAAGTTGCTGTCTTTGCCTGCACTCCCAATATGTTCTGATCCAAAACCAGCCGGCATCTCCCCCAAGCCTTCAATCCTGAACCAAAACCCTCTAAGCTCTTTCACCAAAATCATCCGAAACCGGATGATTAAATTAGCTGGCATCTCCCCCAAGCCAAACCCTAGAAGACTGCCGAGACCATTAACGGAGTTTTGAACAGCCCTGTCCAGCACCATCTCCAAGTCGCCCGCTCCGAAATCGAGCACTTCTCCCTCGGCGGCGTTGGGCATCACGACTGGGCTGATCTGGTTGTCTCTGTAGAAACCAAGCGAGACATTGACATGATAAATCCCGGTGAACTCATCGTTGACCAAATTCTTGAGCAAAAGCAGACCGAATTGGAATAACCGAATCGTTCGCGGCTGACGGAGACAAAGGCAAACCTGAACGAGTGGCAGCAAGCAGACGAATCGAGCACTTCTCCCCTGGCGGCGTTGGGCACCACCACCGCAGCCGCCTCCACCACCATCAAACCCTACCCGCGCAGATCTTCCAGCTCAGGGGGTTGTTTTCAATTTTAAAGAATTTTGGGGTGTTATTTTTAAAACATTGTATTACAATTAGGCCTTTCGGTACTGGAATTGAAAATAAAAATAATTCGATACCGAATTTGCTTTTAGATGATAGTTTGAGGGATGTTTTTGTTTTTTACCCATTTTTAAAAGTAATAAATAACTGTTTACATTGGGAGCAGTTTAGGCTCTGTCTGAAAAAACATGATAAAGGGAGAAATATATAAGAGAACGCTAAATAAAATTTTCATTTTAAACTCAGAAAATTCCAGCTTGGATCGGAATGGAACGAAATTGACCGGTTTACATTTTCTTAATAAAATATAATAATTTAAATATAATAATTAAATATATCTTATTTTATTTACAAATAAAAATATTTTTTATTAATATCTTATAAGATTCATTATTTTTTATAAATCCGGTCCAAATCCGAATTTTTTTGATTTGGTCTGATCCAAACTGATTTGGTATCGATCTGGTCTTCGGTCCTAAAGAAATATTAATTCTGATTCCGGTCCAAACCGATTCCGATCTGATCCGATTCTAAACCGATGTACTGCATATTATTTTGAAGTGATAATAAAAAATATTAGCACTTTCCGTAAAAATACACTGAGTGATTTTAGTAATGTTATGAAACCTCGTTCAACCTAGGGGTATCAACCAATTCAGGTTGATCAAAAAGCAATCTAGATAAATTTAAATAAATTAAAATGAGTTGAATTAGTATATTTGGATCGAGTTTTTGGTTGATTGGACTTCTATTTTATATAAAATTATAATGTACTATTAAAGAAAATGAGTCATTATATTTATATTTTTAATAAAACTCTTCAGAAAGCTTACTTATTAATTGATTTAAATTTTATTTAAAATATTAATAAAAATAGTGTAAAATTAGTTATGACGTGATGCATTAATCTGTCCATATGATTTCCAAATGAATATGAACTGTATTTGATACTCTTATTCATATACTTTATCCAGACATATATGTCATTTAAAAAAAATTAAGCGAATTAAAAAACATTAGAACTAAGTGTTGCGCAAATTTAATGTGTTATTATTTAGTGTATTGTTATTATTTTTAAATTTTTTGTCAAATGTTAAATTAAATGTATTAAATTTGATGTAAAATATTTTTTATTAAGTGAAAAAATAAATAAAATATTATTTAATTTTTAAGATAAAAATAGGTATTAAATATGTATTACAATTATTTACTGACAAAAAATAATAAATTAATCATTTTTAATTATATAACAAATACAAACGGACAAGAAGAAGTGTCATCTTATGTGATTGCTAATAACTTGAGGATAACATGTGACAAAATTTATCGTCAAGAGAGAAAGAGACACATATCATAATACTAGGTCATTAGGTGACAAAATATTTCATTCATTTTAATGAATTATGGGTAGATTTAACTGTATTAAGATTTTTCGGTTGAATTTGTTTTATGAAAATTGATAATTGGATTGGATTCAGGGATATAAAATTAAAATTTGAACTAAATTGAGAATATAAAAATTGGATGAAAAGTTAGAAGGAAACTTAAGGTAAATTGCAGTTTCGAAGCTTTTCTTAAATTTTTTTTATGCCAAATCAAATTGAACCATGATGAAAATTTTTCTTAAACCAAACAAAACCTCAGAAATGTATATTTATATTAAAAGAGAGAAAATGAACCTTTAATTTTATAGTTCCAGCAGATGGATGAAGTTTAATGTAATAAAGTAAGGCGAATATAATGTTGGTCGAAGTTATATTGTAATTGGAAATTTGGAAATACTTATCAGGTGTACATGATTAATAATAATAATAACATGAAAACAAATTTATGCATATATAATAATTATTCAAATAGATAATGTGACATGCATGTGGACAATGTTGATACAGTAATTATGAATATTTTGTTGTGAGCACATGGATCTGTTGACACGTGGGATTTTGTGTTGGTTTTTGTTGGACTCAGGTAGTGAGAGAGATACGTGATTCAAAAGTAGTAGGGACCACTCGCAGACTTTTAAACATTAGGCGACAGCCCACAAAAAGTGGGCCGTTGTAATACTTCTCCTACTTTTTTTATGCATGAGGACGAAGCTAGTCAACAAGGGGTCAACTTATGATCATAATAATAAGCAAATTTACTGCAACCAATATTTCTATTTTATAGAAACTGTTGGACAAACTCAACCCTAACATTTATTAATGTAAAAATTTTTGCTACATCAACGAAATTATGATTTGCATGTGTCTGGTGCATCGATAAGAAAGATCATCGAAGTGTAAAATTATGATGATTTTCAACTCAACAAAGAAATATTGGAATGACACAAAATATTCAAAAGTTATCTGACTTGGTTGCCAAAGTAAGCTACACTATCACAATCATAATTGAATACGTATATGCAGTACGTTTAGGCGAAAGAAAAAATAGATGGAAAGTTAGAGAAATTCTTTATTTGGTTTAGATGAAAAATTTCAAGGAAATAAAGTTTGATGAAAAATTTTATGAAAAATTTTGGTTAATGACAATAGGAAATGACATTCTCTTTTATACTTTCCATTATAAACAAACAAGTGAAAAATGAAATGAATTCCATGATGGATTTGAATTTCATTCTATTTTACATCTAATTCTCTTTTCCATAAAACTTTCCCTAAACCAAACACACCCTGAAGGTTTACATCAGACCTAGATTGAGGCGCAATATATGTGACCTTTACATAGTTAACAGTTAACACATGCGCAGTTTCCGCACCCTTTGAAATAATATGTAACCATTTTACTCAAATAGGGTTATGTACAATATTATGTAATTCATAATAATTTAAACATGTGGGATTAATTATTTCCAGTCTACCAGAGCTTTCTGTTTGTTGCACAAGTTAAAGTTTATGTGAGTAGAAAGGAAAGAAAAAAGTGTATACCATAACTACTAATGTTTGATTTACAAGAAAAATTTCATGTAAATTAAATGCAATTAAATGAAAAAAAAAAGAAAACTTTGGTCAAATAATAGAGTATTATATTGTTATTATTAGGAATTTACGCATCATAATTTATATTAAAAACACAGAAAATGAACATTTTTAGTTTTTTAGTCACAGATGGATGGTATTTAGTTCAATAAATTAAGATAAATATATTATTAACCAAAGTTATATTATAATTAGAAATTTGTAAATTTTTAGTTATATATTGACGATAAATAAGAAAATGAAAATAGCATTATATGTATTTAGAATAACTACAAAAGTAGACAATGTGGCATGTGTATAATTAATATAATGTAATTTTGTTGTGAGTAATGAATCTGTTGATGATGAAAATTTTATTTTTATTAGAATTTTAAGTTGTTGAACTGTGTAGTCTAATCTCATGTAAGTTGAACTGAACCCTTCAACTTGCATCGATTTTGTTTTTAAATTTTTATTTTTTAAAATTATATATTCTTGGTTGTTAGAGTTCTTACCTTGATTAAGTGACATGTATGTGCACAAGATCAAAAATAATGGTGAACTGCTAATTCAAACAAATACTGTAAATTTGTGAACTGTCAAATGGTATATAGAAAATGAGTTGATACCCATAAAATTTTAGATCAGTTAAATTCAAACGGTAAATATAAAAAAATAAAAACACGAAACATCAAAATACATAAAAGCAAGAACATCCAAACATTTGGAAGCCGAATTCTTATCAATTTTTGCACGTGAAGCTCTATTTGTTCTTCTGAACTTATGTCTCCTAAATCATCAAAAATTTTAGTTAAATCAAAATTCCTATCTTCATAGACATTCGAATCAATTTTTCTGAGAGGTTTATAAGACATATCTTCAACTTGCACCACACCAGTGCTTGTTTTTTCTCTCTATTTTTTTCGTTGATAATTTTTTATTCTTGTTGATAATTTTTTATTATTCTTGCTTCTCCATTTTATTATGAAACTAGTACTCAGTATAGTGAAGTTAGAAAATGATTTAGATAATTAAATGATATTGGTGGAAAGTAAATCATCATTGGAAATATAAAAAATTGTAACTAAATGATATAGATTGAAGAGTAATTTGTTATTCAAATATAAAGTTTATTAATTGATGTTTAATTTTTAAGATAGGTGGGAAAATTAATGTACACTGAAATTGTTAAGTGACAAATAAAAATGGACAAATATATTCAGTCAAATGACAAGTAGAAGAGGATAGAGGGAGTATTGTCTATCCTTTGCATTATTCATTCGGGGTTAGTGGATATAAGGTGACACCTTATATAAGTTATATGAGGGATCGTCAAAACAACATTATTTTACTTTTTTTTTTGAATTAACGTTTTAGGATGTTTAAGCCATAGTTCTAAATACTCTAAAACCTGTAAATCATAAAAAACAAAACTCTAAACCCTAAAATTTAAAAATCCTAAATTCAATTGTTTAGAAACCCTAAAACCAAAAAACCCTAAAAATATGGAAATCTAAAACGCTAAAATCCTAAAACTAAAACACCCTAACATGTTAAAAGCCTAGAACCCCCTAAAACTTAAAAGAAAAAGATCAAAAATATTTATTTTAGCCCGATCATTTACTTAACTTATTTAAGATGACACTGCATATTTTATTTTCCCTATTCATAAACATATAGCAAAAAGAAAGAGAGCGTCTGATATAGTGTGCAAGTATCTAGAATAGTTTCGCTAAAGTCAAATATAGTTTTGAAAATTCATGTTTTATACATATGATATCAATCTACATAAATATAATTTTTTAATGTGTCCTATTTTGGTAAGGCACAAAATCTCCATTATAGTTCAGCCAACCCAAAAGAAAGACACATAATTGTTGTCACACATGTGGTGGAAAATATAATAAAAAATCCACTAGTCAAATATCGAGATAAATCATTTAAAATGTTAATTAAAAATGAAATTAAAAATGGGCTGGAACATAAAGAAATATTTAATTTATTAGATAGTCTTTATTTTATTTAATTTTCACACAAACTGTGTGTGTTTATGAAACCATATTATGGTGTTTGATAATCTAGACACGTACTAAGTCATAACAACTTTTGTAAGGTTTGGGCATCAAGCAATCAAGCCTTGTCTTGTGAAATGTTCCATGGACAAACTTCATGATAATATTTATAATTTCTTCCTTCAAAATAAATGTTGAACGTTCGGGTCTCACTATTCCATTCATACATGTAAATTAATTTGGTCAACTTTTGAATATCAAGGCTGAACTTTATTTCGAAAGTCTCACTGGGTAGTAGTACATGCTAACCAACATCATCACCACTTTCATGATGAGCAATGCGCTATTAAATTCAAACCGTCTCCCAAAGTGTTCATCATCCGGACATGAAAAATCAGATTAATAAAATGAATTTTTGAAAAACAAGGCATGCATAGAGAAGAAATCATTACCACGTATAAGATGATGATAAACCTAATATTATTGATGCTCATATTTAGATGGTGTTAGTACTTGATGACAAACTTATTGAATTTTATAGTAGTTGAATTAAGAGTGACATCAAAGCTCTTAACATCAATATGCAAATCAATCGCATGATGTGAGAAAATTGATTGATTTCTTTAAATTTTTGCATTTGAAAATGATTGTGACGAAACAAGGGGTGAAAGTAATCTCAAAAGAAGGAATTCTCAGAAATGAATATTTAAGTCCAATTTAAACAATTTTAATTTACGATAAATGAAAAATAAAAATCATCTGAAGATATACAGTATCATTGTGCCGTAATTATTAAAATAAAATTATATTATTCATGCATCTAGTTCTCCATTTATCATTGTGATCGATCATTCTCATTAATTCGATTGTCGATTCTCATAAAATTATGATATCCACAACATAAAGTATATCAATACAATTTTTATAAGAATAATGAATCTAAAATTCACTATAAAAGTCAAAATACTAATAATAATAAAAATTTTCTATAATTGGCCTTTTTGTGGTTTAGTTTCTGTTACAGCCCCGTTTTTTCGTTAAACTTCAAACATAATCTTTCGCCGCTGTTGTATGAGCATGAACGATAGGAATCGTATGTAGAAAATTACAAGTGACGTGACATTATTGTGCTTCTCAACAACACTACCACTAGCTAGCTAGTATGAGGAACAAGGTCGGCCCACATCATCACAGTTAAACATCAAAACCCTAGCCATGGTTAAATATCTAATAACCTTGTAAAAATGACAACTACTGTGTCTTAAACGCGTTTGATGACAATGTTACGTTAATTAAGCAAGGTACGTACACAAATTAAATGTACTAAACGCACGTATATAAGATCAATGTTTTGGTTAGGTTTTTCTTTTTAATTTCAACAGACAAATTTGACAAGGCAAATTGAATATGGGGATATATACCCCGTGTAGTAAAAGCTTATAAGGGAGCAATTAAAAGAATGAGCAGGTTATTTTATTTTTAAAATTTTATATTTTAAAAATTAGGGAGCACTTCAGTTTAGCAACCTTCATTTCTCAGCAGGGATGAGGATGATGAGGAATCATGGCAGGGGCGGCGGCGGCGGGTTGAAGGTATAGTGTGGCGGGTCGATGGGTTTGGGAGAAGTTTGATTTTAGGGTTTAGACTAACTATTAAGTTAATTTGAGATGTGGCTTTAATGTGAATTGTTAATTTGAGATGTGGTTTTAGTATAATCAGTTAATCGTTGTTGCAAGAAAAAAGAGAAGCTGGCAGCACGGGGCAGAGAGCAATATATAGGTTTTAGGGGCGTCACTAATATAGATCTGGAGATAAAATGTTGAATTAAAACATTATTATTATTATTATTAAATCTTGTTCATAATAAATTTATTATTATTTAGTCGGAGGTTTTGGACAAACTGCTAACTCATGTATTGCATGTCAAAGTATTAAAAATTTATGTCTGAAAAGATCAAATAATAAATATAAATTATATTCATGTTACTATTTTATTCCTTACCTTTTTTATGCATGGGAAGTACTAAAGCATTTGATTGTATAATTAGTCAAAAAAGTTGCCAGCTATACCAAGCAAATTTGCTGCAGCCAATACTTCCATTTATTATAGCATCCAACCCTAACATTAATTAATGCAAACTTGATTGTTGTACCAAAAAAAAAGAAAGTAACGCATTCTCTCTCTACATGCTCTTCAGTTTCACTACTACAAAACACATTTTATTAATTAGTGGTAGGAAATATCTTACAATTGCAAAGTTTGGAATAAATTTGAAAGAGTTGCTTATAATGTTAGCAAATCCGGTGCAAACAAAATGTTTATATTTTCACAATTTTTACAGTGGAAATACTTTCAAGAATTGAAACATAATATAATAGAACATTTGAATGAGATGTCGAGATTTTCAAACAACTATCAAACATGGAGAAAATTTACACACATTAATATGGAATTTTATTCATGATAAATTCATTATTATGGAGTGGGGGATTTTGGACAAGCTGCTATAATTAATGTATTGCACACGTTGTAGCAATAAAAATTTATATATGTAAAAATCTAATATTAAATATATAAATTATACTCTTGTTGTAATACAATAAAAATAAATATGATAAATTATATGTATATATTAAATAACATTTATAGATGTCTTATACTAAAAAACAAAGAAAATGGAAGTTTAGTTTTATGTTTACACAGTGGATGGATGAAATTTGATTTAATAAATTAAGATAAATATAATGTTATTCAAATTTATATTATAATTAGAAATATGTATATTTTTAGTTGTAGATGATTGATAATAAGAAAATGAAAATAACATTATATGTATATAGAATAATAACAAAAATGGACAATATGGCATGTGTGCAATGTAACATAATAAATTAATATATTGAATATAATGCTATTTTATTGTGTTGGACTTTATTACTTTTTGAGAGAGAGAAAGGAACGTTGGCGGGGACCACTCACAGCTTTCTATTGACGATGAAAAGAGTCAGACAGTGGTCAACTTAGCATCATAACAAGCAATATTTGTTGCAGGCAATATTTTTATTTATAAAAATTGCATGACAAACCCTAACATTAACTAATATAAAACTGTTGCTGTACAAAAAAAAAGGTAATAAATAATGATTGTGGTTTATTTTATTTTCACATAGAAAATTAACTTAGGTTTAAGTTGTACCTAGCTTCTGATCCTTATTTTTGGAGATTAGAATTAAATTCGATATGATTTCAAATTATGAACCATCAAATTACATCTTAATGACTGTTTATTAAAAACTGCCTAAAATTGGACCAAAAGTTTGCACATCAATTAAAAATATATGATTTACATGTGTTTGTCCCATTGGTAAGAGGTAGTATAATGGAAGAGTAAATTATGATGGTTTTCCATTCAATAAGGAAATATTAAAAAGACATGAAATATTCGGAGAATTTATCTGTGATGTATTTCTATTACTAACATAATTGAATACGCTTATGAAATATATATATAGTACTTTACATTAGGACCAAGTTTAATTTGAACACACATGGTGAATATAAAAGCACAACTGAAGAATATTCATCAGTTCTGCTTCTATATTCACCAGTTGTACAATATGTTTAATGTGTAAAACGTAAAATGACGTCATTTTCATCAAAATCAAAACGACGTCGTAAACGAGAGTACGTAATCCCGGAGTACCCAAGAATTTGCGGATACAAATCTATTTTTAGGTTTATTTTGATGTGGATGCCCTACTAACATTGTAAAAATTACATCTACTGTGTCTTAAACTTGTTTAATGACAATGTTATGTTAATTAAGCAAGGTACGTACACAAATAAAATGTACTAAACGCACGTATATAAGATCAATGTTTTGGTTAGGTTTTTCTTTTTAATTTCAACAGACAAATTTGACAAGGCAAATTGAATATGAGTATATATACCCCGTATAGTATAAGCTTATAAATGAGCATTTAAAAGAATTAGGTTATTTTAAACTAGAAAATTATAAAACTATATATTGTTAAAATTAGGGACCACTTGAGATTAGTAACCTTCATTTCAGCAGAGATGAGGATGATGAGGAATCATGGCAAGGGCGGCGGCGGCGGGTCGAATTGAAGGTACAGTGCGGCGGGTCAATGGGTTTAGGATAAGTTTGATTTTAGGGTTAAGATTATTAAATTAATTAATAGTTAATTTGAGATGTGGTTTTAGTGTGATTAATTAATCATCATTACCAGAGAAAAGAGAAGCTGGCAGCACGGGCCAGTGAGCAATATAATGGTGTTAGGGTCACTAATATAAATGTACAGATAACTACTCTGTTAAATTGAAACATTATTATTATAATAATAAAAAAAATTATAATAAATTTTTTATAAATTTTAATTCGGAGGATCTGGACAAACTATAATTCATGTATTGCATGTGGGAAGTATTGAAAAAATATATCTGAAAAGATTAAATAATAAATATAAATTATATTCATGTTACTATTTTGTTCTCTTACCTTTTTTATGCATGGGAAGTACTAAAACATTTGAAGTCAAAAAAATAGCCAGCTTATCATCAGACCAAGCAAATTTGCTGCAGCCAATATTTCCATTTATTATAGCATCCAAACCTAGCATTAATTAATGCAAAATTGATTGTTGTACCAGAAAAAAAAAAGACATTAATGCATTCTCTCTCTACATCCTCTTCACTAGCTGCTACAAGTCTGCAAAACACATTTTATTCGGATTCAGATTGCTCAACAATTTAACTTCTAGTAGTTTAACTCAAAATATACCTCCTATTGTCTTCATTTATGCTAGAGAGTATAATTTATTTTCTGTTGAAATACAAGAATTGAAACATTATGATAAAACATTTTTGAATGAGATGTCGAGATTATTTTTGAAATCAATTTTTAAACATGAAAAAAATTTAAACGCATCAATATGCATGGAATTTCGCTCATGATAAAATTTATTATTATCGAGCCGAGGGATTTGTGGGCAAGCTGCTAACTCATGTGAGTTGCACTTCGTAATATTTAAAAAATTATATCAATAAAAATCTAATACTAAAAGCAAAGTATTATTGCAATGTAAGAAAATAAAATATGATAAATGATATGTATTTATTAAATAAAATTTATAGATTTCGTCACACTTATATTAAAAACAAAAAAGAAAATGAACATTAAGTTTATAGTTACAGATGAATGGAATTTAATTTAATAAAGTAGGATGAATATAATGTTAGTCGAAATTGTATTGTAATTAGAAATTTGCAAATATTTTATCAGTTGTAGATGATTAATAAAAAAACGAAAATAACATATGTATATAGAATAATAACAAAAATAGACAATATGACATTTGTATAATGTAATATAACAATTACGAATATAATGCTGGACTTCATTACTTTTTGAGAGAGAGAGAAACGTTTGGCAGGGACCACTCACAGATTTCAAAAGGTTTCCATATATAGATACCATTGGCAACAGAAGCTGCACAAAAAGTGGATTGTATTTATCTTATTTATTGCATATATGCATGGGAACTAAGCATCTTATTCATAAAAATTGCATGACAAACCCTAACATCAATTAATATACTAAAACTGTTGCTGTACCAGAAAAAGACAGTAATAAATAATGCTCGTGGATTTTCTTTTTGACATTGAGAATTAAATTAGGTTAATAATTGACACCTAGCTTGTGATATTTTTCCATGCACATGGAAATTAGGGTTTCTTGATTATACCATTTTAGCTTTTCCTTCACAATGAATTGAATAAAAAAGTATGCAATACAAATTTAATATTAATTAGAAAACTCAATTTAGTGCAAATAAATTTAAATTTTCTTTCATCAGACCAGCATCAAAATAATGTTAACTCCTTTCATCGCATCACCATGGCACTCAAGCTAGTTAAATTTCAGACGTGTAGGGGAGAATTGAAAATTTGAGAGAAAATAGAAAGAAATCTTTTGTTTGGTTTAGGGAAAGTTAGGAGATGAAAAATTAGTTGGAAAATAAGATGAAATTTTTTCATAAAACAAATAGTGTTTGAACACTTTCCCATGAAATTTTCACTCTAACAAAATAAAAATAAAAATGAAATAAATTCCATGAAAAATTCATTTTTCTCTCAAATTTCCCTAGCTTTGTCAAATGTTTGTCAAACTAAACTGGCCTGTTATTTTTATTAAAATGAAATTAAATTGAAAAGAAAAAAAATGAATGTGTAGAATTGAATAGATCTGAGTTTAAATGAACTGAATTAGTAAAAGAAAATGTTGCTCAAATAAATAAAAATATAATGTTAATTTTACAAAAGTGAATAACTCAAAAAAATGAATTGAAATGAATCAAAGTGAATTGACAGTTCCGCTAACAGCAAGATACAAATGCTGATGTTAATTTTAATAATATAAACTTAAAATTTTGTAACATAAAAAAAAATGATTGAAGTTTTGCTACTGCCAATTTAACAATTCTGTACAAAAAATAAATTATTTAGTTTGTTTAGATAGTGTGTATTTGGAGATAGAATGAGACAATTTTGCATTAATTACATACACATAAAATAATCATGCTTCTTAGTTAGCAGCTAAATTTATTTAGCAAGTAAGAAAATTCCTATTTTATTATTTAATTAGATGAGATTTTTAGACAAACCTAGTTATTTGGGGAAGTAAGCATTTTATAGGATCAGAAAGTGGTACACCTATCATTTAAACAAGCAATCTGTTGCAGTAAAAGTGAAACTGCATGAGAGACACAACCTTAGAAAAGCTACTTCTTTCTAAAACTAAACTCTCCTACTTCTTTCTAAAACCCCATCGGAGGTGGAGGAGGAGGGTGGGGGCAGGCCCTCCTCCTCGCACATTCACTGCCCCGCCAGTCCGTCATCCACCACTGTCATCCGTCGCCGCCACACCCCATCGGCTCCGCGCTTGTTGGTGGTGTCCTCTGCCGTGTCTGCTACGCGGTGAAAGCCCTCGCCAGATAGTGAATCCAGACTTGGAGGCCTGAATCCCCGTCCAAGGCGTTTTCGCTAGCCTCGGCTCAGGTGTCACTTCCCGAGCGGCTACACCGGCTTGGAACCTCAGCGAGCGCCGCCTCGCCCAGTAGCCGCAACCCCGAGTGCAAGAGGTCCGTAGCTCCGGTGCTCCCTCTTTAGCCACCCCTCGCCCCAGTGCCTGTCGCCAGAAGCCCCTTCGACCCAGCCAGTCTTTGCAAGTTGGAAGGTCGAAGTCCGCAGAAGGTAATGGGTTATGGGTGCGGCGGAGGCAGCTTAGGAGGTCAGGCCCGTCGCTAGCAGGACGTTCTCCTCGTGGGCCGCAGCAAAACATTGTAGGAGGTTGCCGGAATCTGGCTTCGCTCAGGTCCTTCCGGCCGCCGGCGAGCCGTTCCCTGGCTACCTCCCCCTCAGCTGCCGGGTCACCTCGGGTTTGGGTAAAGGCAGTACCCGACACTGCCTCTGCGTGCAGGCCCTGCACACCCCGCTGTGTGCTGTCGCCGTCGCTCGCCCAGCTCGCATCGGGTCTCGCACCTCGCTAGCCGAGCCGTGTCACACAGCTTGCCCAGCTCAGGCCCCCGCGCAGCAGCAGACAGCTGGGGCGTCCTGTCCGTAGCCCTGTGTCGCCTCGGTCGAGGCG